>BMAW01040450.1:698957-721408 GCA_019974015.1 Nephila pilipes | reverse complement strand
GACGATCAACATTTGAATGTTTGAATCACGAAGTAGAATGTTTCACTACTTATATAAGATAATGGAGTCTTCTGACTCCAAAATCATGTTAAGTCCGACGGGTGATTTCAAATTAAAACAGAGCCGTTACTCAAAGAATTAAAATTGTTAAGACGTGTCCATTATCACAACAGTGAAAAGAATTAAAAAAGAACAAAAGTGACAATCTGAACTTAGTTACCAACATAATGCACACTCTTCTTCAGCAAGTGTACTATTGGGAACATCTTGGAATAAAAAAACAAAAGATTGGTTGACTGCAATATGAATTTCAGTGAAGGATGAGGTTAGTTTAGATACGATAAAATCCACACGATCAGTTTCGATCACAGGTGAAACTACAACGATTAACTTCTGCCAATCTACATTCGAAATCTAACAGAGGTATTTTAAAAAAGAGAAATATTTTCAAGAATAACTCTATCATGAAAGAAATAGCAAAGATAAGTTCAAATCAAGGCTCGCTTGGATTGACTATAAAATTCAGGGAATCCTGAAACCAAGGAACAAATGCATTTGTATTAACAGAAGATTAGAAAAAGAGAAAATAAATTTAAAAGAAAATGAAAACTGAAAAAAATTGGCGTTGACGATAAGATTAAAATCAGAAAAGATAAATTCATGTTAGTGATTTTAAACGAAACATAAACCAAGAAAAAAATAATCCTAATCACGACTGAATCAAACGAGAAGAAAGTTATTTTATGTTTAATGGTAATGAATGCATCAGTGCGAGACCATCATCCAATATAAGCACTAGTTAAAATGCTGGAAGCAATAAATATATTTGATATATCAAAACATTGCCTAAAAGATTCATAAAAATAATCTGTAATTCACCAAAAATCCTCAGAAAGAATGATAAAATAGTCGAGGTTTAAAGTAAAAAATAAATACTTATGATAGCGGATGTTTGTAATTTAATGAACTCTAATGTGTATGAATCAGGATCTCTCTCTCTCTTGAATAAAATCAGACAGCACAAAATTAATGGGCAATATTGATTAAAAATAAACCCATAAGGATATTTAATTTCAGAAGCATCTGATAATACGGTATTGACTCTAATAGTTTGTGTCAGATAACCTTTGCTGTGAATAATGCTCGAAAAGCTTAACAATACAAAATCTCAATGGTAAAAAAGCATGTGAATAGAACAGCTCTGATACATAAAATAGGGAACTTCCAATGATGAACATACCTGAGGATTATAATTATCACTTAAACTTAAAAAGGTTTGCATGTTTTGAATGAACATTCATACGTGAAATAAGTCACTACAACAAAGAACAAATATAAAAGGAATATTTTAAAACGTTTTCCGAATTTCTACGTTGGTGTGTGGAGTACAAATTTCGATACCAACTAGAACCAGAGCTTTGAAATTTTGGGAATCGTTCGTATGCCTAACAATGCAATATTGACGTTTGAGACAGGTTTAATCAATATTCAATAATGATTCAAAATATCCCCCGTCGGTTTTACGATGTAGAGAAAATTTTCCCCTGGGCACTCCCACGCCGCAAGAGGTAAAATTTTGTACAAGGGGCATACCATCTCCCCCTTACTTCGAGATAGTAAGGGTTGTGACTACAGTAATCACTGCAAGAAAGAAAACCAATATTTGGCGCCATGTCTTATCACAATAATTTGATTTACTTTTGCCCTCCATCGTTAATTTAACCAGCTTCCCATCAACTAGAGCTTTAATTTGGAATCGTTCGTATCCTCATCTTGTTTAGACGTTTGTGACAAGTTTTAACTCATATTTTAATAATGATCTAAACTAAATGCATGTTTTGATTTTATGAAGTATGAATTTTAAACGCTCACAAAGTCTTTTAGAATTTAAAAGTAAAAAATAACACAGATTTAACCAATTACAATTTCTCTAATAACCTTGCCACCATATAAAACGTTGTTTCAAAAACGTTGATTTTATATCGATTTTTTCCATTATGTTTTAACTACAACATCTTTCAGGAAAATTATGGATCAATCTGTTTTTCATTATTATGATCAAATCTCCCAATGAAATAAGTAAATATTCATAAACACTAGAATCTAGTAACTCATAAGAGTAGAATTTTAACTATTACGAACAACTTCAATGCTCGGAAAAAAAAATATTTTCAAATTTTGTGATAATTTAATCCCATATCGGTCACTGTGATCATTCAGAACGACTGATAAAAATCTAAAGATTTCAACCGGCTTGATTCAGGATAACAAGGTGAACCAAATGTTATACACTTGTTTTTGAATTTCCGTGTTTGTCAACAAATTTTCCGATCGCTAATTTAACCACTTCCCATCAAGTCTAGAGCTTTAAATTTTGGGAATCGTTCGTATCCCTAACAATGCAATATTTGAACGTTTTGGACAAGTTTTAACTCATATATTTTTTAATAATGTGACAGTTAGCTCCAATCACTATAGCAATTTGAATAATTGCCAAACTTGGGATTTTACGATCCCACATCTTAGCAACATTTGCATAAATACCAACACTCCTGGTTCTCAAGAGTGGTTTGACTAACAACTGTATTCGAACCATTACATTACCGGATCCAATAATTTAGTAGCTTTAACGTTGTTATGTAGTCTTCACCTGTGTGTGTCCGTTCATGTACGTGTATCAGTGTCACACAATGTCATTGCATACAACCTACCTCCATCAAGCTAGAGCCTGAAATTTGGGAACCGTTCCATTTGCCCTAACAATGCAATTTTATATTTTGCGACCGTTTTAATCAATATTTTAATAACTTTAATAAACTTTGCCACCATATAAAAACGTTGGTTATTATGAATTATTTTTAATTAAATTAAACCATTTCATACATCATATTTATTTATTCCTGAGTATTTTAAATAATAATATTCGTTAAATGATTTAAATATTAAAAATAACAATTTTGACTTTAACATTTAAATTGATATAGTTATTGTATATAACAGAGTCCAACTTGAAAGTCCCGCCCACCTAGTAAACTACACTTTTTGGCAAAACTGGTTTTATTCAACATAATTCCCTCAAAGGGTGATCACGATTATAGCGACCCTCAACTCTTGTCGATCATTTTGTAGTAATGATTTGTCCTCTAAGTCTGAAAATAGGGGCCTCAGTTTCTGAGCGATCAACTTTCATTCGATCTAAATTTCTCCAGCGAGAAGCATCTTTTGATCTGAGAACGGGAAATAGTCGCTTGATGGGCAATACAATCGGTGGATGGTAATTCAAGCTTGAAATCATGGATTTTGCTCATCTTCAACGACACAGTGCATTGTCCTGGTGAATCTAAGCACTTCTTTTTCTTAAATCGCGGCCGCTTTTCGTATTTGTCCTCAAGGTCCAATGTAACGCTTTGTATAGTCGGAGTGTGTCCTTTTCAGGTAGTCAATGGAAAATTCCATGCGCATCAAAATAGCAGACGTTCATAAC
Organism: Nephila pilipes; assembly: GCA_019974015.1. Lineage (NCBI taxonomy): Eukaryota > Metazoa > Arthropoda > Arachnida > Araneae > Nephilidae > Nephila > Nephila pilipes. The sequence continues at coordinate 717,924 of BMAW01040450.1, read as the reverse complement.
CTTCCAGCCGACGTTGCATTTTCCACATGCTTTGGAGCGGTTCATCAAAAGGTGAGTCACTGGATGACTGTCAGTTGGACTTCGGAGTGAAATGATGGAGCATTTCCATCCATTGTCAGCATCGCACGCAAAAACTCGGGTTTATTACGCTTATCATCTTCAAACACCTGCTCGAAATCATCAATCGTCGTTGTTTTGGTCAAAGAAGTCGCGCGGGACCCACTGTACAGAGCTTTCTACCTAAATATTCGTGTGTTCGATGTACAATGTTCAGTTATATCTTTAGAGTTCTGCTATTTCATAATCTCACTATTTGGTCATTCAAAATCATTTGTGGATTATGTTTTCGTCCGGTAACAACCTCTTTGCATCAACCATCTGGTGCTCATTTCACCATCGTCTAAACTTAGCATTACCAATCCTGGATGGTTGATTCTTTGGGGCAGTGTCCAGAAACTCGGCATCGAGCCAAGTTTTCTCGAACCTGCACCAAAGCTTTTGGGAGGCCAAAATAACCAAAACAGACTTTGACCTAGTCCAGCAGGTCAACTACGTGCCTGTAACAAAGACCCTTCAACTGAAATATAGCATATACATACATACATATTACATACACATACATAAGGCTACACATACATACACTATATATATATATATATATATAACAGGTCAATTGAAAAGTCCCCAGCCTGACACATAGATGGCCCTACTAGAACTAAATCCATCTGTTTTTTAGTTAGCCCTAACGCTCAAAAGATGCGTGTATAAATTTGACAGCTGTCGGATCATTAGTTTGTGAATTATAGCATTTTGAGTGAAGCAACTTTTGTTATTGTGAAAAAAATGGATAAAAAGGAATTTCGCGTGTTGATAAAATATTGCTTTTTGAAGGGAAAAAATACAGTTGAAGCAAAAACTTGGCTTGATGCCGAGTTTCCGGACATTGACCCAGGAAAATCAACCATCAAGGATTGGTATGCTAAGTTTAGACGGGGTGAAATGAGCACCGAAGACGGTGGACGCCCAAAAGTGGTTGTTACCGACGAAAACATTAAAAAAATCCACAAGATGATTTTGAATGACCGTAAATTGAAAATGAATGAAACAGCAGACACTCTAAAGATATCAACAGAACGTGTACATCATATCATTCACGAATATTTGGGTATGAGAAAGCTCTGAGCAAAGTAGGTGCCACGCGAGCTCACTTTTGATCAAAAACAACGACGATTTGATGATTCGGAGCAGTGTTTGAAGATAGTTAAGCGTAATAAACCCGAGTTTTTGCGTCAATATGTGACAATGGATGAAACATGGCTCCATCATTTCACTCCGAAGTCCAATCGACAGTCATCCGAGTGGACTGCACACGATGAACCCGCTCCCAAGCGTGGGAAAACGCAACAGTCGGCTGGCAAGGTTATAGCGTCTGTATTTTGGGATGCGCATGGAATAATTTTCATTGACTATCTTGAAAAAGGAAGGACCATCAACAGCGACTATTACATAGCGTTATTTGAAGGACGAAATTGCCGAAAAACGGCCGCATTTGAAGAAAAAGAAAGTGCTGCTTCACCAAGACAATGCACCGTGTCACAAGTCAGTGAAAACGATGGCTTTGCAATTGACCTGTTATATATATATATATATATATATATATATATATATATATATATGAATATTAAAATCTTACAAATATGTTTAAAAATCTAAAAATTTAAATGTTAAAGTCCAAAAATATTTATATTTTAATAAATACATTTAAATACAAAGAATATTATTATTTAAAGAATACTCAGAGGCAATAAAAAAATATGAATTTAAATAAAATGGTTTAATTTAATTAAAAAAATACATAACATTCGGTTAACAAAATATGTTACTTGATCCTTTGTTATCACTGAATTAACCCGAGATTGAAAATCTTTAATTTTTATTGAATCGTTCCGAATGATAACACAAATGGACGTCATTGATAAGATTAAATTATTCACAAAAATCCTTTGAAAAAATATTTTTTTTCTCGAAACATTGAAGTTGTTCGTAATATTTAAAACTTAATTTTACCCTTATGAGTTACAGTTACAAAATTGTTTTTGCGAAATATTTACTTACACAGTGTCTTCAAAAAGTTCCAGGACTGAATGCACACAGACAACATAACACAGCAAAATTAAGTTTATTTAATATCAAGCTTCTACATAATCCCCCTGCACTTCAATACAACGTTTGGATCTTGTATAAAGATCTTTGAACGCCTTCTGGAACGCCTCGACTGCAACACTCTGCAGGTCCCTTGTCACTGACGCTTCGATGTCCTCTACCGACGCGTACCGCTGTCCCTTCATCTTCAATTTCAACTTTGGAAACAGAAAATAGTCCGGAGGGGACAGGTCAGGTGAATATGAGGGGTGGTCGATGGTTACAACCTGCCTGCGCGCCAAGAATTGCTGAACAATGATGGATTTGTGTGACGGTGCATTGTCATGCAAGAGACACCAGTTTCCACTGTCCAACATTTCGGGTCTCACACGCCGCATTCTTTTCAGTAGCCGGTGTAGCACATCCTTGTAAAAGGCACCAGTGACAGTGGACCCTTGTCGAAGGAATTCGTGGTGGATAATTCCTCGACTGTCGAAAAACACGATCAGCATCGTCTTTGTTTTTGATTTTGACGCACGAACTTTCATCGGTCGACCCTTTCCCGGACTTGTCCACTCCGAACTTTGGCGTTTAGTTTCCGGATCATATTCGAGGCACCACGACTCGTCTCCGGTGACGATGGTTTTCAATAAGTTAGGGTCTTCATCGGCCGCGGCAATCAAATCTTCGGAAGAAGCAATTCGGTGTTCTTTTTGCTCCGTAGTCAGAGTGTGTGGCACAAAGCGCGCACAGAGTTTCTTTTTCTTTAAATCCTCCGTCATTATCGTAAAAACAGACCCTACACTCATGTTTAAAGATTCCGCAATCATTTCTATCGTCATTCGACGGTCTGAGCGCACTCGCTCGACATTTTCATCAGTCCGACTCGAACGTGGACGACCACACCTCTCATCATCGTCCGTCGCTTCTCTTCCATCTCTAAACCTTGCAAACCACTCAAACACACGCGAACGACTCATAGCCTCGTCACCATGAACAGTTTTAATCATTTCATAGGTTTCTGTGGCCGTTTTACCCAATTTAAAACAAAATTTAATTTTCGTTCTTTGCTCCATTTTTTAACGATGACACGACCACTATGACACACCACACTCGAGTGAACGCTGAGAAGTTGGAAGTCATCCAAACGGAATAAAACTTCGCGCATGCGTCGGAGAAGGTTGTTGCTACGCGCTCCATGAATTGCGCAGAGATAGCGCTACATGTACTGTTTTACTAGCGGCAGTCCTGGAACTTTTTGAATACACTGTGTATTTCATTAGGGAATTTGTATTAAATCATAATAATAGAAAATCAGATTCATGATGCATAATTTTTCCTGAAAAGATATTGTGAATTTAAAACATAAATTGAAAAACATCGATATAAAAATCAACGTTTTTGAAAACAACGTTTTTATATGGCGGCAAGGTTATTAGAGAAAATTATTGAAATATTAGTTAAATCTGTTAGTTATTTTAACTTTAAAATTTACTTAAAAAGAGACATTTGTGAGCGTATTAAAAAATTCATAATACTCATAAAATCAAAACATGCATTTGAAAGTTTGTAAGTCATTCTATTAAAAAAAATGGGAACCAGAATTCAGAAAAAATTATTGTGATAAGACATGGCGCCAAATATTGGAAATTTCTTTCTTGCGAATGATTACTGACTAAAAGTCAGCAACCCTTACTATCTCGGAAATAGTAAAGGGGAGATAGTATGTCCCCTTTGTGAGTACAAAAGTTTTACGATACCTCATGCGGCGTGGGGAGTGCCCGGTGTTCCCAGAGGGGGAAAGAAATTTTTTCCTCAATCGTAAAACCGACGAGGGGAAAGAATATTTTGAATCATTACAATTATTGAAATATTAGTTAAAACTTGTCTCAAACGTCTAAATATTGCATTGTTAGGCGAGTACGAACAATTCCCAAAATTTCAAAGTTCTAGCTTGATAGGAATTTGGTTAAATTAACGATCGAAAATTTGATGACACACACACACACCAAGTGAAATTCAGAAAAACGTTTTAAAAATAATTCACTTTTTATATTTTGTTCTTTATTGTAGCATTATTTCAATAATATGAATTAGAATTTATTCAAAAACATGCCAAACCTTTTAAATTTAAAGCGATAGAATTATAATCCTCCTGACTTGTAATATTCATACATATGGAAAGTTCCCCTATTTTATGTATCAGAAGGCATTCGTTCTATTCCACATGCTTTTATTACCATTGAGAGATATTTGTAATTGTGATAGAGCACTTATTTCGAGCATTAATTCACAGCAAAGGTTATCTGACGCAAAATATTAGAGTCAATATCGTAATTATCAATGAATGCTTCTGAATTAAAATATCCTTATGGGTTTATTTTTAATCAATATTGCCCATTGATTTTGTGCTGTCTGATTTTAATTCCAAGAGAGAGAAAGAGAGAGATCCTATTTTATCATACACATTAGAGTTCATTAAATTTACAAAACATCCGCTATCAATCAAAGTATTTATTTTTTTACTTTAAACCTCGACTATTTTATGCATTCTATTCGAGGAATTTTGTGAATTACAGATTAAAGATTTATTTATGAATCTTTTAGGGCAGTGTTTTGATATATGACCAAATAATTCGTACTTCCAGCATTTTAACCTAGTGCTTATATTGGAGATGGTTCGCACTACAATGCCAGCATTCATTACCATTAAAACATAAAATAACATTTCTTCTAACATTTGATTCGTCGTATCTAGGATTAATTTTATTTTCTTGAGTTTTACTGTTTCGTTTAAAATCACTTACAATGAATTTATCTTTTCTGATTTTAATCTTATCGTCAAATCGCCAATTATTATTTTTTCAGTTTTCTTTCATTTTTTTTTAAATTTTAAGTTTTGCTCTCTTTTCTCTTAAATTTCCAGATATATACAAAATGCATTTGTTGCCGCTGGTTTCAGGATTACCCTGAATTTTATAGTCAATCAAAGGCGAGCCCTTGATTTGAACATCTTTTGCTATTTCTTTCATGATAGAGAATTATTCTTGAAAATATTTCTCTTTATTAAATACCTCTTTGTTAATATCGAATGTAATAGGGCAGAATTGTATCTGTTAGATTTCCACTGTGATCGAAACTGATCATGTTGGATTTTATCGTAATCTAAACTAAACTCTTACTTCAATGAAATTCATATTGCGAAAGTCAACCAATCATTTTTGTTTTTATTCTATTCCAAGATGCTATCCCAAATAGTACATTCGCTGACTGCTGAAAGAAAGCTGTCGTAAATGTTAGTGAACGCTATTAATTCAAATGATATATTTCCAACGTTTATTCTTTAATTCTTTTTCACATGTTGTGAATAAAATGGACACGTCGTTAACGAATTTTAATTCTTTTGAGTAAACGGCTCTGTTTTAATTTGAAATCACCCGTCAGACTTAACATGATTTATGGAGTCAGAAGAAAGGCTCCATTATCTATATTAAGTAAGTGAAACATTCTACTTCTGTGATTCAAAACATTCAAATGTTATTTATCATCCTACTTATCTGACAAACATTAAAGTTTGACTTACGATTAAAATTCGAGGCTAATTATCATAACAATCTACGTAGAATATTCGTTAGAATTATTCAAACTTCTTATTCGAATTCTTGATAATATCCGTTCATTTTTAAGAAGTTTCATTTCCTTTTAAGAAGAGTACTCGTTTTCCATAATATTATTTTTATTCATTATTTTTCTGCAGAGTTATATTAATTTAAATAAAAGTGGTTATAAAAGCCGATAAGTTGAAAAAAAAAGAGCGGGGTGTTTTTCCGTAAAGCTATGTCTACAAAACTAATGACGAAAATAAAGGTCCAAGTAGATAAGGAGAAAAATGGTCCAAAAGAATTAAATAAAAAAAAAAAAACTATTACAGGATGAAAAAAGAAAGGAAACAGAAAATTAAATCATAGAATTGCAAATTCTATAGAAAATTTACTCGTTTTGGAAACAGAAATTGAATCTTGCCAAGAATAGTGGGACAGCAAACGTTAAATAAAGTTTGTTAGTGAAAAAAAAAAACATTTTTATAAAACAAAAAACGACCCACTTAATCTCAGCAATTTTACGTTCAAAACTTGAAAATACGTTGCATTCTAAAGAAAATATAATACTACCCCAATTCGACCATCCAGATTTTGATTGCAATATTAATACTTTGATGAGTTTCCAGCAAATTTTTACTTGAACTATTCATGATAATTCTGATTAAACAAATCTTCAAAGATTTCAATATTCACATGCTTCTTTTTCAGAAGATTCAACTAAATTAATAAAAAGTTTTCCGATTTTTGATTCGAATTATTTTTAAGTTTTTTTCAGTCGTTACAATAAAAAAATATATAAACTGGCTAACTGATTACTTTCCAGATGTTTTCGTTTTAAGTTAATGAAGGAGATGCTATCAAAAGCTCTTCATGATATTCTCGATATTTGCATTGAATCAATTCGTAATTAATACTTTAGAATTTTAAGCAGATAAGTTATTCGAAATTACAATAGTTTTTGTTTCTACAAAAACGGTTAGATGATAATCTTAAGAAAGAGTGAAATAAACCTTGGAAGGTAATGAATTTCCGTCCTACAGGAAACTTATAGCCCTTTCGGAAAAACAGGCCCAGGGAAATTGAGAACGCCTAAAGAAACAACTATAATAGAAGTAAATACAAAGTTTAAAATGTTATTTACCTATAATTAGGTTTTTAAATGAAAGGTAGAGATTCGAGGTTGCATTTTGTGCCACACTGATCAGGATTTGTTTCATTCTAATGAATTCAAGAGTATGGACACTAAAGAGAGGTGGGATATAACCAAGAAAATCAAATTATGTTTTAACTGCTTTAGGGTTAATCAGGAATCATCCTCATTAAGTCAAAAGCGAGACTCATTATTAGAGATGATCCGCTGCTATTACGCTGGCATTACGTCACTCTCTTCCGTGGTATTATTGTAGTCTTTAGTGACGTTGCTATATTATGCAGGGCAATCCTCCATAACGTAATAAAGAAGTATGTAGTCGTCTGATAATGGTACTTGCACTGACAGGATAATGCTTACGGAACGTCACTGTCACCGTAATGTCTGGAATTTGAGCAGTTGGTGTGATTTCAAAAAAAATTCGGTGCTGGGGAATGGAGGTAGAAGTGGCTTCTGTATCCACCACCGTTTGTCGGTTCACGCGAGCTGACGTCACTCAGGCTACACTCGAACCTTTCAAATTTGCTACATGTCCTTGTTCCAACCACCTTCTTTAAAGCAGCTGCTCTGTAGACACGTCCTGTGTATCAGCTGTGATTTACCGTAAGGACTTAATGGCCTTCTCATTACGGTCACCATGCCCCTCATAAAATCATCTGTCTGCTGGAATTACCTCCTTTGAGGACAGCTAGGCAATCTGCTAATACACACATTCTCTGAGACAAGAACAAATTTCCTACTAGGATTTCTCTTGCAGAAATAACGACACAAAAATTGAACATTCTGCAGGTTCCTTCCCTTATATCTTCTTCAACAAGCGTTGGAGAGCCGCACATTTCGCATCATTCGTGTAATTCGCTGACGTGAATCTACCCTGGAATTTTCATGTTTTTCTGGCTACTCTTTCTTGGTGTTGCATTTTAAGTAACGCGTTGTGTATGTTTCTCACTTTCAACGAAACGAATTTGATACAAGTTTTCGTACTTTTCACCTATAATGTATCTTTCTGATTTCGGATTAAAAACTCACTGGAATATAAACATTCAAAATACAGAAAAATAAAAAGATGAATAGAATGGTTGAAGTAAGAATAATGTAGACCTCTTTCAAAACAAACACAAATTGAAATACAAAAGCAAACTTGACAACAAACTCTTTCAAAATAGATTACGGATTCCTCCAAAGAAAGTTGAGTAGTACTTCTGAAAATAAATCAAACTAAAGTGATGAATAAAAATGAAAGAAAAAGAAAATGCTACACGTGTTTGAAAAATCTTTTGAAATGATGAGAGAATCACGATGGGGAACCAAGATGCGAAAAAATAGGTTCGCATGGAATGTTTCAAACATAAGTGAGGGTAACGATGCATTTTTTCGGAAAAGGAAAAAAGGTTCCACTATTCATCAAAATATGAATTTCAAGAATTCAGTATAACTGTGTCATTGGGAAAAAAGTTTACAGCTTTTGGAAGTTTGGAAGCAGAATTCTATAGAGCTGTATGAAAATGAAAATTGCACAGTTGTGTTTATATGCGTGATGAATGGTTGTTAAATTTCATGAATGGCAGGTACTTTTACTAGTATATAGACTTTTTCTTCCAACAAGAAATTTTCTGAGAGCTGTGTTTATGTCTCAGCTCAATATTTTATCTCTAGTAATATTAATGTTGTAAAAATGTACGATTTTTGCATATTTTATTTTCTTCTTTTTTTCCTTTTGGATGATGGGTTTAATAATTAAGGATCTTTTGACAGTACATCTTTCAAAATACACATACAAATAACTTATTTAATCATACAATGCATAATGGTTTCAATGAAAGAAAATTTAAATACTTGGCTAAATTTATTTCGAGAGAAAATAAATCCTCAATAAACATTTCCTGTATTTGAGATCATTTAAATGAAAAAAAATGTTCGTCTTCAATTTAAATGTGTTGCAGCTGAGAAAAAAAATAATCTTTATTTGGATAAAAAAAAGGAGATTGTTTTTTATATTTATAGTGATTTAAAATAATCTTATTATTTACTACTCACAATAGAAAATTTTTAATTAAATAATAAATTAATATGATTTCAGAAAAGGAACAATATGTTAATCAACTATGTTTTTTAAAAATTAGGAAACATAAGAATGATTACAAAATATGCAAAATTCATCGTTAAATAATATAACACTCAAATTTATGCACCGTATTATAGAAATCAATTTCTGTAATATGATTCTTGTCAGATTGAAAGAAGACGTTCATTGACTATCAATAATCCAATTAAATTGCCTTTATGCCCAACAGCATTGCCTTATCGGAACACACTGCTGTATTATCTTCTTGTAATTCTTTCTCCACAAGTATCCTTACGTTTCAGCACCGTGAATCTCCCACCCATTCCACTGTTAAATTACATCATCACTTCAATACCCAATCTCCGAGCCAACAAATTAAGTCAGTCTGAATTTCTTGATCCGTCTTACATTCTTTGGAGACTGAAAAACCTCCTATAATATGGTTTTTTTGACACTTTTCTGTAATATTCTTAGCCCGGAAGTACAAGTTATTGAATAATAGGATTGACCTGATAACTATTAATTTAAATACTAGTAATTTATTAAAATAAAGTTAATATTTTATTTATTGGTAAATATCTATAAAATTTCTAATTTGTTTATAATTGCAAAATTTCTAATTAGCATTTTCCGCATAATTTAATTTTTTTCGAATTAATGCGTTTAAATTTCAAATCGTCAAAGTTGCAAAAATTGTTGCTTTTATAACTAGGTATAATCCTTCATGTTTGTCAATCAATTTCATTTCTAGCAACATGAAAGACGAAGTAAAAATTTTCAGCGCTCAGAGTATTATAAAAATGTAAGCAGATTCAAGCTAATGAGTGAAAGTGCTGTATAATTCTTTGAAATTACAGGAATTGTTTATAAAAAAGAGCAATTTACAATGCACAAGCAATTTAAAATGTCTTTACGAAATTTGAACAATATATATATACGTAATTAAACTTAGAATGAGTAAGTGGACAAAGAAGAATTTTGCTAGCACTTAGATATGCAGGCATTTCTATTTAAAGATTTGAAACATCCATCATAAAACCTTGCTTTTAATGACCTTCTGCTTCAGTTATGATTATAGCAGTCATGAATAGAAACAATTTGCGTACGGCACTTAAAGCCTGATGTATATAATGTCTCAATAACTCTTAAGACCGTTGATTATATTGAAAATCAACAATATTTGTCCCGTTTCAGAACTAAGTACTTTAATTAACCCGACAGTGGAAATGCGAAAAATCTTAACATCATTGAGAGCGTTGAGTGAAATTGACCCATTAGCCCTTTATGACAATTTAATGTACTCTTTAATTGCATCATTATTTTTACTATTACATAAAATATGTCCTTAAAAATCCCTAGTTTAATATAAATTGGATAATATTCCAGTTTATTACCTTTTAATGGAAATTATCTGAGACTAAAGACATGAATACAACAAAAAAATTTAAAACTTACCATTGTTTTAATCGCTACAATATCGAGAAAATATCTCTGCGCAAATTAAACAATCATAGCGATAGCATTTCTTAGGATAATACGGAAGCAATTGCCCTTTCAGTCGCTTCAAACGGGCTTTCTAAGAAGGGGGGGGGGGCGGGAACTGGCAAACAATTTTTGGAGGCTTAATTTTTTTTAACCCTTTTTTGTGTTAATCGTCTTTTTTCTTCAAATAAATATTGCTCCGTGACTCCAATCATTAAATATTTTTTCCAGTTTACATTTTTCACCAACATAACAATTATTCTACTCCAATTCAGCCTCGTCAGTTTTTTGCTCAAGACATGTACTATGTATAATAGTTATAGTTCAAATAACAGCTTCATCATCACTCGACAAATATTCATTGTTTTCTAAATTCATTGTTTTTCGTGTATTGATTCGGTTTCTTTCGGATCAGATACATTCAAATATTTTAGATAAGTGACCCATGTTGCAAAACAAATAATGATGAGTATAAATTAGAAAATATTTGGACATGAAATTGAATATCATAAATAAAAATGTTTACCGTAACATATATCTGATAAATGAGATTCCTATAAATTCCAAGTTAATAAAGCGAAATCGGAAAAGTCTGCTGCAGGGAAGGGTATTATTTTATTCATTTTAAGTAACGAGTGTTTGGCGATGGATAACTTGTTCTAGAGCAACTAATTTGTTTTATGTTGTTTTGTTACAATGTTTAATGTGGCATTGAGTCTGCAAAAACTGATGTAAAAATCTTATCAAAATGGATCTTAATAATTCAATAATTTTAAAAACTCTCGTAGAAAAAATTAAAATCGCATTTCAAGATGCATTTCTCATTTTTTCCAACCCATTTCTTTAGTGGAAGAGATATCAAAATAAATCTAAATTTCACTGAAACCGTTTACTTAATTTTCTAAATTGCTCTAATTTTTTCCTTTACCTTATTATTGTTTGCAGTTCACTGAAATCAAGAAGAAAAGGAAGGGGAATGCTTATGAAATTAATTAAATTATTACGTTATGTGTCATGGCGACCAATACATGGAAGCGATCAAAGCGTGATCATTAATAATGGCGTCTGGATTGTTTACAAGAATTGGCAAAAATAGAACCTTGACTTTGTTACTGCCGCATTAAGTTGTTTTAAAGCTATAAAATGCAGTTGGAATTCTGAAATATCATTAAAAGGGCTACTAATATTTTTTATTTAAATGGTCAAAGGATGAAATGCAATGGCTCACTGCCAATATTTTTCAAAACGCATTAAATTAAGAAACAACATTTTTATTTATTTACTCAAATGTTTTTTAAATTTATTGAGATTCAAAGAGTTTGAACAGTTCAATGAAAAATGGATTGAAAAAAAAAATTGAACAAGTTATAGTAATGAAATACGTGTCTCAAGAAACACGAATGCATAACAATTAGTTTTGCAAATTACTTAAAATAAAATTAATGCATTTTGTAAATGACTTCAGAACTCGCGTATTGTTAAGATAAACTAAATATACAAAGGCATTACTTTAATTGGTTTTCATTAGAATTAGTTTCAAGAAAAGCGTAATTTAAAATCGCACTCACTGTACCCTCATAATATTAGAATCAAGTGTTGTGAGGAACTGCAGTTCTTGGGAAGTGGATCGTAAAGTAAGTTTGGTTGCGCGTAATTCATAAATGATATCGACAAAACGCAGAAGTTAAACATAACTATACAATTACCATACTACTATACAGTTTTAACCAGAAATTAACTATGCAGTTTTCTTTCTAATTTCTTTTAAATTAATGTCTATTAGGAATTTTTTGTAATTAGTCACAATTTATACATTTATATTTATATAAATAATTTTGAAACTCATAGTTTCGATTAAATGATATTTTGTAATAATAGATTTTTATTATATCGTTTAATTTATTCAGGGTAAATAAAGAAAATATTTCGCTTTAAATTATTTTTTAAACTGAAGTGATCTTCAGTTAAGGACTTAAATATTTAACGTTACTATCAGTTATTAATATTGCTTTTATCATTCGTCTCGAGGCTTTTTATTATAATCGTTTAAATGGGAAATACAATAAATAGACCTAATTCTTTTTATGCGGTCAGATTCCTTGAAAAAGAGGTGAAAATTTGTTCAGATAAAAGGTTTTGCTTGTACAGTAAAAGGGGGGAGGTGTTCTTGTTTATCATAAAGTTGTCTAAGAAAAAATAAAGCGCAGTATAAACATGATGAAAAACTCAACTGTATAAATTCATAGTTAAGTGTTTTCACACTTATATGTTTAACGGTTATACGTTTAATATTAAAATAAATAAATATTTATAAAGCACCATCTGTTTTATACCGTTTCCGTCTACAAGTAACTTTTAGAATATTTTTTTAAATCTGTAATTCACCTGGTAGCTGGAACAATGCATTTTGTTCAGATAAAAATAATACGGTCTAACGACACTTTAAAAATGATTTGTTTGGATGATGAAACATTGAAGAATATAACATAGAAACATTCAGTTTGCTCTCAAGCTCGTGACCGTGGGAGTCGAGAGGTCGCGAACACTCGGCCGGCAATGAATCGTGCGAAATAAAAGTGTCGAGACTCCAAATACTAAATAAAGTTTATTTTCATACATCGTGTTTATTCAAATCCAAGCCATCATCGGTTCTACGCCGTACCTCAAATTCTCAGCTCATTTTTGTGAAAATATATAAAATTGTGCAAAAAGGTTTATCGATATCCAATATTTATGAAACTAAAAAAATAATAACAAAAATGATAACTAATAGGAAGTAAATAATTAATTAATTTTACCATATTTCGTCACTCCCGCTGCTTCAACCGATTTCAGAATTAGTGCCAGCGTCGCCATTTTATCACACGGTTATGTCTTCCGTGACATCCAATGCATTTGTTATGTAACATATTTAAAGAAGGCTCTCATTGGAAACTTTTTTCCAGGCAACAGATCCATTCAGCTATTTTCGAAGCATAAGGCTACTTGATTTCTCCGGAAGCAGTTAAGAAGTGGGTTTTTTTTTCAAAAAATGCAACCAATTTTCGTATTCTCTTTTTGCATAATCCTTAAACGGCTTATTAATGGTTACGTTAAGCGACTGAAACGGCTTATCATACCGCTCAGAATAATCACCAAATCTCAATTGTTTCGTCTCAGTTTCTTTTTCAGAGAGTCCATCATATAATCTTTGAACGCGTTCATGATAAGCATGTTTCAAAGAATTCAAAGAGCTCCTGGTCTTTTTTTCCACACTGAATTAGACCGATCTTCCATAATTTAGGTGGTCATCCATCCGTTTATGTAAGTAGTACGATTACGTCGTCGAAAAATCTTCGTATCAGGGCACTAATTTCCTGATAAGAATTAAATCTGTAGGTAATTTATGGCCGTTTGCGGTAATGCACAGCATTACAGTGATACGTTGTTTCTCGTATCCTGTAATCAAAATTTTCATCTCTTTTTCAACCTCTGAATTTACAGTGTAAATCAAGGGATATAAAAGTACTGGTTGTTTCATGCACCCTTTCAATGTTCTTGATTTCATACGCTATCTAGTCCGTAAACCGATGACGTAGCATTGAAAATGTATATGTTTATCTTTGAAGTTTGTAGGAAGTTTTTGGTAGATGAAAGTTCTCCATATCAAAGAAAATTCTTGCTTTTTTATAAATTTTCACACCAGTCTCTTGATGCTTTCGAGTTTTTGATTCTGAATTCATGTATGGCTTCCTTTGCTTTACATTGCAGCTCTTATATTGCCAGCCAAAGCATATTTGTTTCATCCGTATCAAATGTTCTGGCCGCTGCAGTGCATCCGTTTTACTTCTGAATATAAGATCGCCTTCATGATTGCATCATATTGAGCTTATCTTAACGCCATTACTGATATCTTCGATGTTCAGGTAATTAGATGCAGGGGGCCAGAAAGGATAGTTACATTTTTCCACTTGAAAGGGGGTGGAAACACATTTCTCCCACCCTACAAATTTTTTTACCTGCGATTCTAAGCAGCTCCCGATTTTCAGTAGCATTAACATAAGAAAAAATTGCAGCTTAGATTCGAATAAATATGGTATAACTTAAAGGTAAATGGAGGAGAACACTTAAACATCTTTTTAGTAGTGATGTATCCAAAACGCTTGTCACTACGGAACGAAGGTGCATAATAACCCTCAGTTATTATTCTTTTAGCATCAATTCCTTCAAACACTTGGATGTCAACATTTCCAAACGAAATTAAAGCACAACTTCAAATACCAATTTTCGTATTACAAACATATGGTATTATACTCGATTACAAATACCGTCTACACTTAAGCAGAATGTCCACATTTTCCATTGTCAACAAATTTGTCAGTCTCTATTAGCCAGTTCAAGTAGTGCTTTTTAGTTCACTTTTTAATTTTTTTTTTTATTACTTCGCCATATCATTCAGATTCGCCGGCCCGAGCCACCCTTTGGAGGATGGCCTTGTCCTATTTCAATGAGCCACGCTCATTTTAGGAGGAAAATAGTTTATTAAATGGGTAAAAACAATAAAAAAAGGACGAGCACGAATATCTGCTTGCTTACACCTCGAGATCTTACTTGCTGATCTCAGTTGTAGCAGAAGCTGCTGTTGCACTCCGAGGGATAATTTTTCCCCATATAATATATATATATATATATATATATATATATATATTACTCATGCATTTAATTATTGCTAGAAAGGAATGAGATATAAACTGAATATTTATATTGCATTCCTAAGACTTCGCTGCATAGTAACCATCCAAAGTTATTCATTTTCCAGTTATTTCTTGACTTTCGAAAGCCGTAATTACAGAAAAAAGAATATTAAACTCTATTTTCTACACACTGAGTTTTACTTCAATCTACCACCTTCTGAAACCAAACAAACCAAGTTTAGTAGATGTATTTTACCTCATGTACATAAGGGACAATTTGAATAAATAATAAGTTTATCACAGTTATTTAAATATGTCACGATTATTTCTTAGCAATAATTAAGACTTCACTATCTCCCTTACATACTCTTTCTCCTTCTCTCTCTCTTTGTGCTTCAGTTCAGTTAACAGCAAGGAGAATATTGCTTTAAGCACATATCTTTTTACTAGTTATCATTATAGCGTAGTTTCTTTTAATATATTTTAACTATGTGTTGTTATTAATTTAAACTCATAAATTCTCTGTTTTTTTAAAAATTTTGTAGTATCAAAAGTCGTTATATGCTTTTGCTACTAAACGTTGCACTGGAACTACCTTTTGCAAATAAAGTTTAAAGCTTTATTCTAGGTCATAAAGCTTCTCTACAAATGTAATTTCTTACATACATACCCAAAGATGTAAAATTCTCAACGTTTAAAATCATGTTTTTTTGAGTGTCTTGGTGCAATTATCAGTTAATTCTCTAATGAGTGTTAAATGTTTCACTTTCATAAGATTTTCCTGGATCCTCAGCATTTTTTCCGCATTTGCGGCTATAATCTTTAAAATATCTAAATGGGCATTTATTGTTCTTTTACGCTATAAAGAAATAATATTATTTTTTTGGTGAAAGTTTTTGTGTACAAAATATGAAATTATTCAAAATAAAATAACAATTTGAGGCTATTCACGTCCTTTTATAATTTTGGTAACTTTCCTTGAATGGCAAAAGGGATAATTCAATCAATTTCTTTACATCTTAAGTGAGGAAAAAAATAAGATTTATTGATGCCGAAGAGTGCATATATATATACCCACATATAGCCTTCGAGGAGTGCTCAAATTATACTCTTCTTAAAACATGCTCCATTATACTCTTCTTAATTGGCCCTTTTGAGTAACTAAACTAATAAATCCTAATTAAAGAGAATGAATATAAGAGAAAATATCTAACACTTTTTTTTGGACATTATTCCATTTTATTGCATATTTACTACACTGTCATCACTGAACGTATAAATTTGATCCAGTGACGCATAAATGCGTTTTCTTAAATTTTATAGCCGATTCAATTCTATTATAAGGAAAATTTTTAGATGTTCTTAATGTAGTAAGTTTCAGTGATTTGAAATCAATCCATAATCTGTTTCTCAGAGCCTTTATAAAACATATTTTTTGCAATGAAACAAGATGAATTTACGTTCAGACATTAAAATCAATTACCCTTAATTCTTTATTTTAAAATTTTAATATTTTTCAGGGATACATATACTTCAAGAATATTTTAAATGGGACCTTATAGTTTACAATCTTTCTGAAGTGTCATATCTTTCGAGGATAAAGAAATGTAATGATTTCATACCAGAATTTTGACAATGTACGCTATCTGATCCCAATGAAGTGAACTTTCTTTTGAGCCCAGGAGTTTTTAATTTTTTAATGTTAAGAATATAAGATTAGATTTGAATATTTCATAGGCTTAAGAGGTTTTAATGAATTCATCACACTGACATACTTTATTTTATTCACACTTCAAATACATTTGTCGAACGTTCAAATTCTTTATAAATGTAGAATTTCTCTTAAATCAATTAATTCTATCACACATTAGCACAAATTAAATTTAAAAAATACTCTGCAGGCCTTAAAGATTCCATATCAAACAAATAGTACCTAATTCATTAATTCCTGGGAATGGTACATTTTGATTTCTTTTAAGTCTTCAAAATCCTAAGATGAGTCTAATTTGTTAATCTACTCTTCAAATTTAATGATGCGGTTGCCAAAAGGCATTGCGTGCTCAAAAAAAATTCCGAGACTCGAAGGTTCAAAACACAGGGTGGAATGAAATAAGTAGATAATGAAGGCCTGATGTACACCACGAGGACTTGCAAGAAATTGCCGCTCGTGCGCCAAGGGACTTATTTAGACCCTACGAGGATGAAATGCGACATGCGCTGTGCTTACAATCTACATTAGTATAAATGCAGATACCCAAAGAACAGAGCGTTACTCATTAAAGAAATGTAAATATTTTTTAATGTTGATTTATATTTCAGAGTTCATTGTTGATTTTGTCAAGTTGTTGATTGTTTATGAAATAATAATATTTATAAATTTTGTATAACCACAAATTATTATTTTATGAAATAGGACACAAAGAAATGTGTGCTACTTTTTTCATAACACCCCAATTTGGTGATATATTTAGGAGTTTTTTGGGGGTGCGGTGCGTAGCAGCAACGGTCTGCGAAAATATCGCGGCAGGAAAATGTCCGGTACCATTCTACTGAAATGTGGCTGTCGCTACTGTGCGCGTTTGCTGTTTTTGTCGGCCGCTGCACAGTAACTCTCTGAGGTTGGTCTGCGCAGCAATCAATAACGACGCTGGCGGCGCCATCTTTGGTGCCGCCATATCGCCAGGCGAAACGGCGCTGTTACCGCGTATTGCCACCGGCTGCCCCTGCCAGGTGGCAAATACTGGCGAAATCAAGGTGTGGCGGCCTGCAGGCTTTATTTTGTACCTGAAGGAGTCAAAATGTCAGTATAATATATATATATATACTCTCTCTCTATATATATATTATTTAGCGGTATATTCAGAGTTTAAAGGCAGAAGCGATTTAGTAATGGTACGTGCTTTTTTAAGATGTGACCCATCTATCTATTCAGCTTTTAAAAGAAACAGAGCAGTTTTAAAACATAAAAGGTAAGTACGCGCAATACTAGCTTTGTTAAGATATATTTTTTGGCAACACCTGAGTCATAGTTTTGATTTTGGAAATGATTTTCAGCAACGGATACTTAGTACAGAATCAGGAGTTAGGAACGGAACTGATTTAGAAAAGTAGATTTGCTTGTTTAAGGTGTGTATCTAATTTATGTTTTAGAATGTGTGTAAAATAAGACGTGATGTCCTGAAAACCTTGAAGTCGCATTTTTTTTATTGATAGTCACATTACACAGTACAATATATACTTATATATATATATAACTGTGAATAAAAAAATAAAACATACGGTGAAATTGAAATAAAATATTAAAGTTAAAAAAATAGATTATCTAAAAGGTGAAACATATACAAAAAGTATTTATAAATGTAAAAAAAAAACATTTAGATTGGTAGAAAATGTATATATTAGAATATGCAAAATACACTAACCATGTAAATGGTAGAAGAATTAAAAAGGAACCAAGAAAAACAATTTAGAAAAGTTGCACTAAGTTTCACAAAACTTTTAACTCTACATTCCAATTTTCTAATCAGATTCTTGTAAAATTTATCTCAAGAAAAAATAAAGATAAAGTCATGAGTAGTTGTCGGCTCGTTCTGCACTGCTGTCGGGCGGGGTCAGTGTGGCCTGTTTGCGGGTCAGAAGCACGTGAGACTGTTAACAAAGTGTTGTACACGAATGGCAGACTAGTTCCGGCGAGTAATTGTAGGCAAGGTTCATTTCAGTAGTGGAGATGTGTATATATATATATATGTATATATATATATATATATATATATACCTCTATATATATATATATATATATATATATATATATATATATATATATATATATAAGAGTAATAAATGTGATGAGGAG
>BMAW01040450.1:673271-694676 GCA_019974015.1 Nephila pilipes | reverse complement strand
GGAAATTAGTCGCGCGTTTTGTTTTCACTCTGAGCCTATTGGAACATGGTTATTGATATTACCTCCCTAGATAGTAAATCTTTTGAATATACAAAATAATCTTGCAGTAGTACATTCGATTCTTGTCTCAGTACCTTATAACATTTGTTCAATAATATAGAAATTGAAATGGCAAAAACAATAATCGAAAATTTAAATCTATGTAAAATACTGCCTTATGTTTGAACGCTAATACGTGATTTTTACCAACAAGGGTTCTGGAAATAGAAATTAGTTTAAATTCATTATCGCAAGGGCTACATCTGGGAAAATGAAACATTTATATTATATTAAATTGAATACATAAACATTACCATTTATTATGTTAATAATCATTATAAACCTTTTAACAAAAACTAAAGTGTTTTGTTAAGAGTTTTCATATATTTTATTAATAATAGTAAGTGAAAATTTTAATAAGAGCATTACTTACAGAACAAATATAAAGAATATTTTGATTCCATATCATTACCATTAGGATTTTGCCTTTTGAACATAATAGTTTATGTCTGATTCATCTTAATTTATATACAAAATTTATTTTGATAAATTGTTTCTTCTGTTTATAAATTAAAATTGTACATTTTTGTTAGAAACATTAACGTAATGAAAAGTAAAGAATATTAATTTATTATATTAAACAAAACCAAGTTAGAAATGTCAGAAATTAGACAAGAACTACCTGTAATATATCAAATGATGCATTTAAACACATATTTTCATTTTATTAAACAACAAATTCAAAATAAAATATTTAAATAAAATAAAACACCTTGAAATCTTTTGGATTCAAGTATTCCAAAATAATTTGGAGTAAAATCGAGATTTTATTACACGTTTAAACATTTGAAAAAGAAGAAAGAATTGCCAGAAGTCATATATTTCGACATTTTAAATATGACACTCTAATGAGTTCCGGCAAAGAAACATTTAAATTTTAATTGCTTTAATTATTCAAAAAGAATGTTTGGCTATTCTTCAGAGATTTCAGATCACTAACGCTTTCAATTCAAACTGTCCATTCTATTTGAACCAATCTTTTGAAGCACTTATTTCACATAAAAATCTGAAATTGTAGAGATAAAATATAAAGGTTTAGAACATTTTCTGATGCATTTTCTACTTTTGGATCTGCAATCGAATTCTTTTATTTTCCGAATGACCAGAAAACTAAACTCACAAAGATTTTTCGTTTCACTAAATTCTAGCATATTTTCTTCTTAATCAATCTTTCATGTAAATTCAGATCTTCGTTTAGCTCTTTTAACCTGAAGAAGGAAGAATTTATTTCATTTCTCAGTTTAAATAGTGGTCTCTGAATGAATGAGAGCATGGATGTTACTGCCATCCGATAAATTTAAAAATGGATAGCGCTTGTACTTCATTCTCCGTTTCATGAAATTGTCTAGAAACCTCGAGCAAAACTAGTGAGAACTCATTGTTTATGTAATGAGAAACAGAGTTTACAAATCATTGTATTCTGGAAAGAAAAATAATACTCATTCGAACGAGTTTTCCTTTTTGCAATTTTAAACGTTTGCTTCTTAACATGATTCTAGAAAATGAAGTTAATTTAGTAAAATAATGACGCAGTATACAATTGTTACTGTGTAACTAAGTTATGTCTCTTTTAAATCACAAATTTGCCCTCTTAATTAGATAATTAGTAACGCTTCTTTCAGTTATTATTAATATAAATTGAATATTCTTAATAAATACCAGTTTCGTAACATTGTCAAGATCTTAGATACGGATATTCATTTTAATTTATAATATGAAATGTAATTTCAGGAATAATTTTAGTATCGAATGATATTATCTTCATTATACACATTGATACCTTCTATTTATATCCTTCCAAAATTCACATTACTCGTTAAATTAAATACAAGACCACTTTTCACATTCCTACATTTTCCACTGAATGACATTAAAAATTTTTGAGTTATTTGATCAAAATATACTAGTGCTGCATGTATAATATCATGAAACCGAATAAAATTATATTTTCTTATTAATATTATTTCGAACGAAAAATAATATTACACAGGGTTTTCGAATACGCCCAGTATATTATTATGCTCAACCTTTATTTTTACCTTTGTATGAAGAGCCTTTCCTTAACAAACACAATTCTTAGTAAATTTAAAATATATAATCTTCTACCTAAGATAAAAATATTTATAAAATCAAAATTACAACTGACTCTATTTTGTATCTTTTGTATTCATGTTCAAGTTGTTGTTATTTTCAATGTAATTTATATATATATATATATATATATATAATTATGTGTGTGTGTGTGTGTGTGTATTACGTATTTGTAAAATAAGGATTTATTTATTATATGAGAGTCATTTTAAGTTGGCTTTGAAAGTATTCAAAGTTCCAACTTTAAAATCATTTTGCTCTAAACATGCTTTTTCCAAATTTAATGTAAAAGGTATGAAATACTAATCATTAGAAATAGATGACAACTTCTACATATCTTTTAATTATTTTTCTTTAGAACCTTAACCTAAATTTAAAGTAATTGAACAAAATCATTTTCTTTTAAACAAATTATAGTTTTCAAGAATTTCCGATTTTTAAATTTCAACCTTTTTTTAAAAAATATTAAATAAGTATTTTGGAAAATAAAATAGAGCTTCACACAGGACCTGAAATCCAATATTAAGTTTAATTTGAAACTAATTTGGTGGTATTCGTATAATAACTGTAAGTTTTACATGAAGTGAAACTTGCATTTCTTGAAACAAAATTTCGAGTCTTCAAAATACAGTCAATAACTTTTTTTTAAAAAAATAAATTTTTTAATTTTAGTACCAAATACACATAAAATTATTTCATATATCCCAAAATTTTTTTTATCCTTTTGAGTTGACTTTTATGCAAGAATACAGAAGTTCAATAAAATAGCATTTTAGACACATTTTTTGAAATTTAAGGGTCCTGACACCCCTTAAAGCAAAAGAAGAAGAATGAAACTTCGAAACAAAGTCCGTCTCATATAATTGGCAACAAAGTTCCTCGAAGAGCGGAATGAAAAACAAGTCTTTTGCTATGCCGAATGCCTCAATCTTCGCGGTGATTATGTAGAAAAGTAACCGTGTTTGAACATTACTTTTGGCAAAAAATTCCTTATGTTCTATTTTTTCGTCTTTTTTATAGTTCATTGGAGCTTTAAAAAATGACCCTCGGAATTTTCAGTTAAAAATCAGTGAACTGATTATTTTTTTAAATATCTGTGAAAATATAAATTGCTCAGGAATATCATTCAATGATTTTTAATAAAAAAAAGTGGAACAACTGATGGCTTTTAAATTGGTCCTTTACTATTTGGAATTCTTTGTTAATCACTTCTTCACCGTTAAGTTATTTTTCGATATAGGAATCAGAAGATATACATTTTTCTTTTAATAACGAATAACAATTCGAATGTAAGAAGCAAAATTACATAATAGTTAATATCTATAATTCTCTATAAGCAGTATTATTCTTAATATTATCCTATTGTTCAGTAAGTGTTTTAATGGAAATTAAATAAATTTATATTATAAGCCATTAATGTAAGTGATTGAATAGATCCCTTTGAAAAGCCAAAGTAAGATATTTCGACTTTCATATATCTCGAATAATTAATAGATTTGTAAAGTTATTATCTTTGTTAGACGAAGGATACTTTTTGTAAATATTTATATTGTTTGTTCAAAATAACTGTTAATTATTGATAGAAACTCAAATACGTAAATGGATTTTGCGAATAATAGAAATAAGTAATGGAAAATTAAAAGACAATGAAATTTCATTAATTAGTTTTGAAAAATGTGCTCGGTTTGTTCGAAACATTTTTACATGTTCTTTTGTTCTTTCAAAAATAACGAATTGAGAGGAAGCGAAAACGAAACTCCACAACAAAAATTAATTTTAAACCCGTCAAAAAGTTGTCGATAGTACCTTGAAGCGTGAAAAACATCACACCGACTGTAATTAGAAACGCACGTTATTTTCTGTTCATTCTTTAGTTTTGTGTTTAGAATACGTTTGACATTTTCTAATGACGCTTATGAACATTAGTACAGAGCAACAGCTTGGATAATTGTGAGAAATATTTGAAAATTGCCATGAGATATGTGTTAGAAAACATTAACTGCTGAATTGATTAATCTGTAATAGCTATCATACTCTGAGAGTTGTAATGACAACAAAAAATAAAGCTGATTATCATGACTTAACAAACTATAACATGTTATTAAAAGTGAAGTTATAGCATGTTCTTAAAAGTGAAAACCTGTAGTGCATTCTATGTAATAAGATCTTTTAAGAAGAACATATACTAGATATCTAACTGAAGTTACTTTCAAACTGAAATAATATGTTAAACTGAAAAATATCCTTCTATATTAACAGTTAATAGTTGCGTATATTCCAACGAGAATCAAATGACTGTTATAATTCTAATTCCTACTAGCATACATCTAATGGTATATAATAAAGTGAATACTAAACATATAGATTCTATTTTATTATTAAATATATGAGATAAAAATGACTTAGAGAAAAATTAGGAGTGTATGCCAATAGGATTTACTGTCAAAGGTACAAATAGGATTTGATTTTTAAGACTCTATTTAAAGTTTCGTTTTAAATAAATAATTATTATTTTTTTAAAGCATTTTTAAAATTGCATTGAAAATATTTGTTTTTCGTGTTATCATTATTAATTTAATTCCATTTTTTGAAAAGAAAAAATACGCTTGCTTTATATTCTAATAAGTGATGAGTTTTGAGATTTGTAAACAAAACATAACGCGTTTTCATAATTAGTTATGTGACTCAAAAATATATGTGATGATAAATTAAATTTATCTTCTCTTTCTTTTCAATTTAAACAACTGTTAATGTCAATACTTTTAAAAGAAAAATCATTTTGACTTCCACTTTTTACGAAAAGAATTCCCTCTTTGGAATCAATCTTGTTATGTTAACAAGAAGTATTTCACCCCTTTTAATTGCTGAATTGACAAAAGTGCTAGAGTTTTCCATTTCTGTAAAGTATAAAAGCCGTCGCTTCTTTCTCTTTCACCTGGTTTTTTTCCTACGGATATCTGTTGAATTAGATGTGAAACCTCACGCGCTGTACTTTCGTCAAAACTGGACGCTATAAAATTGTGAAATGTTTAAATACATAAATAAAAATTAATATTAATTACTAAAAGGAAATTCCTCCTTCAAGTCAAAGCCAACGATAATACTCTACAAATGTTATATGTATACAAGGTGATCAATTTAAAAGAGTACCCGTTTGTTTTTGTATTATCCACGTATATAATATGTGTATCAAGACTTTTAACATCATTACTTATCTAATATATCTATATTTAATGTGCGAATATAATTTTTTTCACTTTCTGAATGCGAAAACTCGTTTTTAGACATAAATTAGTACTTGAATATCATTAGTAATTTTTAGTCCGATTCGGATCAAATGATTTGAGTAAATCGTCTGATTCTTTTAGAATTATTATTTTTTTAAAATTACGACAAAAAATAGAAAATCATGTAGAAAAAAAAATCACATTATTTCAATATCTTCAAATGCAATGCAAAAGAATATAAATTTAGTAAGTACATAATTTGCACTATTATAAATTTAATAGGTAAATTGCGCCTTCCTAAGTCACTAGAACATACATTTCCTCTCAGAATTTAGAAATATGTTTACAAATAAAACTTTTGTAGGCTGCTCCTCTCTGGCTTTCAAACACATTTGTGAATGAGCAACTATATCATCCCATTCTTAATCTCTCTATCCTGTTATGGTTTATCTGAACAATTTCATAGATTATATCTTAATTTAAAGCGCCCTCAATTGTGATGAATTAAACCCTATATATATCACAGTAATCAATAAGAAATCAAACTCTGCCTTATTTATTCCCAATGTACAGGTTTCTCTGAAATATTTAAGAGGTCTAATCTAATCTCCCTATCAGACCATTTTGAAGGAAACCATACCGGACATTCTAAGCAATGAATTATGCCATTTATCGACACAAATGGCGACGAACACTTTATGCGACCATTAACATTTACTGTGTCTATTACGTAGTGGAATTTTATGTGAGTGAATTTAATTCAAATAAGCATTATTGAGTAAATGTTGTTGCAGTGCCCTAGGTGTGGAAATTTAATTTTCAAATTTTTGTAAATTTAGATTATCTTAATGAGGATATGAACATCACAACATCTTCCTAAAACTGATAAGTTTAAATGGGCAGTTTAATGACAGCATTATGCATGTAGTTTGGGAATTACGTATAACAATTCATTTTTAGCAAATATTGTGTGAAAATTTGTTCAGTATGTTCTTTCAAAATTTAATAGTCCTCGAACTATTCAGGTGGTGTGGTAGTAAGCTTTGAGAGTGAGGTATCAGCTTGGGCATTGTCATTCACATTTCGTCTCGGCTCAAAATTATGTTTTCCTTTGCTAATAATGCATTGAGTAGTTATAGCATGAACTTCACATGACTGAAAAAAGTATTGAAGAGAGCAAACACATTTTATTTATTCTTAAGTAAATAATATACAGTTGGTTTCAAGACTCTCACTAGGGTTTCGAAAGCTAAAGGTTAAACAATTATGGCAATTTGGCAAAGATATTCATATAACTTGAAAAAGAATATCTTAAAGTTTATTTCAAGAGCAAAAAGTATTCGATATAGGCTTTGATGACATCGATTATAAAATCAAGACTTCTCGTCCATCAAATCTTTATCGATGTCTGTCACTCGTAACAATTTTATTTAGTACAGGTGTTTACGAAGATTATGCTCCCTTACCCGCTGTATCTGAATTGTTCTACTTGCACTATATGTTGATTTTTTTTTAAATCCTCTAAAAATACTTCATACTCAAAGTGTAAAATTTTATCTAATGGTCGTAGTTGACCTTTTTATTTTGTATTGCTCTGATATCTTTTTTCCTGTACACTTTCTTTTTGTAAAACATTTCACTAAAGTTCGTTTGCATCTAGCGGTAAGGAGAATAACTTCAAATTTGGAGATATTTTTTGAAGCCAGCAATGTATATCATTTGTAGAATGTGCTACAGTTTTTATCTAAGAGTTTTTAAAATTTGGGGAGAACCGAGCCATTTTGTATTTGTATATGCTTACACTACATATGCAAATTAAATATTGGAAGTTGTCTTAAAATATGTAGTTTTCGTTTGAAATTTATTCAGCATGTAAAGTTATTTAAGAATTTTTCTTTTTTACAAGAAAAATAACTACATTACGTACTCGTATTTTAAGCTTTTATTCTTTTCCATAAATTTTTTGAAAAGAAACATTTTTGCTGCACATATTCTTTTTTAAATAGAGTCTCTGCGAATAACTAGGATAACAATAATTTATTTTGATACTGGAATTTTTGAAGAAAGTATAACTTTTTTTGAAGGAACTTCAAATATTTTTGCATCAGCTTTATTTACACAATTCGTATCGCCTAGTTTTAATTAATCCAAATAATACATTCAAGTTTTTTTTATTAGGATTTCATTGCTATTTAATGTCTCTTCACATATTTTAGACATATGATTGTAAAAACGACAGTGTAATTAGCTGCTAATTTGTTAGAATTATAGAACAGTGTTGGTTTAGTCGATATTACTGTAGATTCAAAGAGACTGAAAATCTTTCTTGTAAATTTTCATAAGCGTGCCGAAACTGCTGAGAATTTTTTTTTTGTAATTTTCATTAAACTGTAAGCTCCTTTAATTCTCTTTATTTTGTTGTTGTTGTTATTTCTTAATTTAAAATATTAGGTGTTTGTCTAATCAGATTATAGTTTAAACCTTAATAAACCTTTAGCAATTTCTTTTATCCACTTCATGAAAGCGAAAACCATAACTGGATACATTTTGCAATGAATATATATCTGAAGATCTAATTTAATTATTAAAAATATTATAAAAATTATTTAAGAACTATAGTAATAAATCAGTTTATTTAGAGTAAGACACAATAAAATATGATGATAATTTTTTTTAATATTAATTGACAGAATGATTTGAAAAATTACCAAATTTTTCGTCAATTCCGATTGATCTATATACTTTTTGAATAAAATTATCTATAGGTACCAGAAGTTCCAAAAAGTAAATATTAATGCATTTATTTGCCTTAAGATGTCTGTACCTTGAAGTAAATGACTTTTTTACTGACTTTACTGCCTTTTACTGACTTCTTTTTAAAATTAGTGAATAGTCAAAGATAAATGATCTCTACTCATATAACCAAAAATAACAAATTCATAAGTTGATAGCACATTACCTTATAGCTGAAAACAGTAGCAGTGCAAATGTAACTTTATAAATAAACCCTTAGAGAATAATCTCATAGATTGGTCAATCACACTAAGATCGGAGCCAGACCTAGGAACATTTCAGTGAGGTTTGAGTATCTATTAATACTATCTTAAGATGATATTAGTCTTACTTAATAGATAATAATTTGAACGAGACTTCCCTTTTTATTAGCAAAATAATTCAGTCAAATGTGTTTCTACAATTATTAAAAAAGCGCAAGAGGATTCCATCATTCTTCTAAGTATGGGAGGAGATTAGTTACAAAGGACAAGATTCAAAAAGGAGATAAAATTAATAAGCACCCATAGTCTGCAATAAGTAACGTTTTTTCAGGCATTGAAATGCTACTTTGAGTGTACATACGTCATGTTTTTTTCATTAATAAATTCTTTAATTTTTTCTGAACTCAAATGAAAGGCTTAATTTTTGATGGATCTAATTAATTGCCTTAATTAATCCCAGGAAGCAAGAATGAAGACTTGGCAGCATGTAAAAAAAGCTGCTCTTCAAACATTTAACTAAGTTGTTAAATTTGTGATGTTGGGCTATTCACGGTACTCCCTTCACAACCCTCGGGGATTTTTAACAATTTGAATTGCATAAAATTGCAATTTCTTCCAAAACCAAATGAAACGTGATTAGGTAAATTAAATGAAGATAAGAAGTGAATCTAAATAAACAAGCGATAGTGATATATAAAGAAAATAGAATTAATGGGAAATGACAGGAGACAGAGGACTGTGACTTGCTCTTAGAGAATTGTTATTCGGATTAAAATTCTTCCATTAGTTTTGTGAATTCTCCGAATATTAAGCTATGTAGTTAATGTTGATGAATTAAGAACATAAGTTAGTTGGTAAGATAATATTTGTTATTTAAATCGTAAACTAGGAATGAGGATGGGATTCTACAGAGAGTGACCTCTGTTGAGAATCTGTGGTCAACGAGGATGGTATTGGAATAGCCTGCTTTGGCTCTTGCGCCATAAACTCTGAAAGTCATTAATTACGTATATGGTAATCCCGTGTGTATCGTGAGAGAACCACAGCTGTTCTCATATATCAAAACCACGTGGTATACCGATATATTAAGAAATTAATTTTGTTTCTTTTTTAGATCCTCCAGATGGACGCTAGCTTTCCAGGAGCCATTTTTTTGGTGTTTTATAGCAATCTGCAGCTCTAGGTTTGCAGTAGATATGTTTCTCAGAATTTGTATTGAGTAATTCAAATTTATGTTAATTTAAGCTGCAGAATTGTCATTGTTTCTTGGTTAGGTTTATCGTTGAAAATAAACGGTGTAATGCATTTTTTCTTGTCTTTTCGTATATGTAATTAGAATTTATATTTATTCACAGTTTTAATAGATAAAATAAGGACAGTAAAGTGAAATAATGAAGTAAATAAATCACAAACTGTATTCTTTGTAAACTTTCTGTAAACTGTATCACTTTATTTATTTTCCCTTTTATTTGGTCTAATTCAGAATTATTGTATTAATTATGTTTTTTAATTAATAAGACCTAACACTTCTAGAAATTTACTATGAAAAATAATTATAAACTATTGAAAGAGAATTTCTTAAAATCTTTTTTATTTTGGAAGAATGTTACTTTTATTTTTTTTTGTCGCATATTTTTAAAAACAATATTGCAGACTTTTTATCGTTTTTAATAAATGTTAAAAAAGAATAAGACTATCTAAAGTACTTAAGATCATCATTCGGATTTAAATCAGTTGAAATATGCCTTAACATCTCTTACAGACTACATTTTATTCAAAAAACTTGAAAAAGACAAGCTTATGAAGAAAAATGTAAGCATAACGTCTTTAAAATACTTTTGAAAAATTTTAAATTTTCATATTGATTAAAATTTCCATTAAATAAAACTTATTTTATTTCCTTTTACTGTCAAGTATTTTAGGAAGTTTTTAAAATAACTGAACTTTTAAGTATAACAATTTCATTTCGTTCATTTTTAAATTTGCGCGAAAATTGCAAATACTCTTAATGAACGTCGTTCAGTTTTTATTCATCAAACATTCTTTGCTTTGCAAAGTCATGATAAAAAACCTTTTAATGCACAAACAACTGAATATTGAGGAAGGGAAAGAACGGTCTGAAGTACATATATAAGCCAAACTTATTTTGGAACAAGTCCACGTCGAAATACGTGAGCGAAACTGCCAACAAACATTCCTTTCAAAATAAATGACATATTCATGCAGAGGGTTGAGTGGTGCTTCTGAAAATGTGCCAAAATAAAAGTACGAATGAAAATATAAAAATAAATATGGAAAATATTTGGAATTTCTTGGATTTATAATAAGAACACGCATTGGAAATAAGATGGAGAAAACTGGATGTAACAGAATAATGTTTTAAAAATGAGTACGAACATAGATACCTTTCTAAAAATGAGAAATAAAAAATGCACAGCCATTCAACAAAAACCGGGTTTTTAGAAATACTGACTGCAGTTTTCTAAAAATGTATGAGCTTTTCGAAATTCTAGAGGAGTATGTTTCGTAGGTATATGAAAGAAGATTTTAGTATCATTATATAAGCTTGAGATGCATGTGGCTTATTGATTTTATAAACGATAGGTGTTGCAAGTAGCACGTTTGGTGAATTTTTCCTGCTACTGAAAAAACTCTTAGAGGATCGTAGAATAAGTCAAATCACTACTAAAATGTTCTTAGTTTTCATTTTGCAGGAGCAATTTCTTGACAAATCGAACTTCTTTTAATACGAAAAAAAATATCTTCTTCATTCTTTCTTTTTTTCCCTTTAATTCAGTGTTTAATTTCCAAGAATTTGAAAACTTTTTATTTGACATATTTTTATTCCTACTTTTAATTTCCGAAATATTATTTTGGAATAAAGAAAGAAGGTAAACGTGCACAGCCTATTTAAACTGACACATTTTTTAATAACATTATTATTATTTAAAGCTATTCATGCTGATAATTGTATGCATTAGGAAGAGTTTATTTCTAAGATAGATAAAAGATAACACATTTTAAGTATTTGGCACAGTTTTACGATAGAAGAGCTTCATATTTGCTTTCACCAGGATAAATATTGTGTAGTAATATTTCATAACAAATGAGAGTATGCATCTTTTATATTAACATTTTATTAAATTCTCTTGTATCTCATATGAAACAGAACCTTAAAAATAGTTTAACTTAACGCGAATTATCATGTTATAGAAAAGAAATAGCATGTCAGCATTTGACTATCGGAAGCAAGTCACTCTTGGAAGACTTTTAGATATACGAAAGGAGAACAAAAAATATCCGAATTATGAATGGAAAGTGGGGTATTAGGAATGGGGTAACTCATTTTAGTATTATTAATTAATTATTTTTGCTTTTTCTATGAAGCTTTTGAGAGTGGCGCCCTTCGCATCCCAAAAAAAATCTTCTCCACAACTTTTCGAGTCGTCAATGAGACTGTCTTCGCCTTCTTTGGAGCAGATTCAGTGGAGACAATCCATTCATTTGATTGTTGCTTGGTATCCGATGTGTAATGATGAATCCATGTCTCATCGATGGTGAGTGATGACATAATCTCAAAGCAGATGTAATCAAATTTTAATTTGTTGACGAATGCCTGCTGAATTAAAATGTATTTAAATATGAGGGGAGCACCACCTTGTCTTAGAAATCATAGGTTTTGCTAAAAATGGTTACTTTTTGAACCAATATCTTATGCTACTTTAGTCCATATAACACGAAAATCTACCGCGCTAAACTTATGCACGAACTCGTCGAGACTTTCGCTCATATGGGTATGAGCCCTTTACAACACAATTTCTTCAGAACAATGCAATAACTAACGTATGAAATACGTGAGTTTTTTTCATTAAATTAATAAATAAAATTTTAATAAATTTTTGTATTAAATTTACATAGAGTACAAAATAGTTTTGTTGTAAAAAAAGCTTCTTTTTTCTTTATTGCTTCTTATAAAAAAAAATTCGTGAATGTTTTATACAGATTCAGATGTTTTTGAATATGCCAATATATCTCGAAAAACAATCAGATTTTGTTGACGGCAGTGATTCTGAAATCAAAAAAGAAATTTCTGACGAAGAAATGTGGCAAACAATAAGCCTTTGGAACCAATTAAATGTATTGAGACCTGATACCTCGCAGTCACTTTTTCCCGTTTTGGAAAGTCATGACTGCACATTCTAAGTTACAGATAATTTACATATACTTATATTTATATAAAAAATATTCAAATATCAATTACCTCCAACCTATTAAATGATTATTGTGAGCCATTTCTCGTAAAATACCTTGAATATAGAGAATCTAATAAGAAATTGTTGCCAAAAAATAAGAACAATAGCAATAAGAAAATGCAGGTGTGTAATGAAAAATTGATAAAATAATGCATCTATAATGCAAAAGTGAAAAAAGGAAAATATTTTTTTTTACTACAGAGCGTAATCAGAGGACAATTTCTTAGAAACCAAAATTATTAGAGGATTATTCATATGATTATTGTTCAACTCTTGAAGCATCACCTAATTTAACAAAATATTATTTGTTTTTTTAATAAGTTATACATTTCTCAGTGTTCTTTTCCAAATATTCGCGCACTATTTTAGTGTCTGATTGGCCATCCACGTCTGATTATGCGTTTTATATAAATATATTTTTCTACGTACATTTGGATAGACTAATTTACGAGACTCGTTGTTCTTCTTCGAGATCTTGTGGCCAAATTCAGAGCCGGAGTCTCAGAATTATTAAAAGGCTTTATATTTTTTCATATATTTTAAGTAAATAATTTTGTTATCATATTTATACACACAAGTTAAAAAATTCTTTAAACAAAATTATATATATATAAATGTTTAAATTTTTTTTTAACTTCTTTGAAACGTTTTATTGCCCTAGACATTTTTTTGTATCATGATGAAGAAAATATTATGCATTAGTACAGTCAAAGTGAGTACAAGGAACTATTTTTGAACTCATTTGACTCCATTAATTTGTTATTAATTATGTTTTACATTTTAATATCCGTCAAAAATGCATTTTTACATTAACAACGGTATTTAAAATTGTGTATACAAATGACTCTCTTTGAAATGCATTAATTTCTCTTATGATTTCAGTCAAATATATATACCAGTATGCATAGAGAGAGAAAATAATCTTTAAAATTTGAGAAACAGATAAAAATATCCTATTTCAGAAAACTTCTAATGAAAAAAAAAATTCATTTAGCAAAGCTTTTCAACATGAGAAATAACTATTTTCTTGTACTTAATTCATAGTAATTAAAAATGCCGAACGTTTCATGGCTTTTATTATTTTTTCTGAAAGGTTTTGGCGAAATCCAGATGCACAATAAAAATAATAATTTATTTTGAAAGTGTTTGGTGAAAACGGTTATTTTTATATATGATTTTCCATGCACTTTTTGTTGAAAAAAGATGTGTATCGTTACAGAATAGAACATAGTAATCTAAGAATAAAGTCAAAAGTATCCATGCTTTCATAGTTATCGAAATACCTGATGAAAATCAGATGAGCCTTCATGGTCATGCCTCAGGTTGAATCCAGAAGTAAATTTTATACATCAACGTGATAAAATTTAGATAGGATACATCTTCAGCGAAGGGAGCGATGCGAAGTAGTAGGAAGGGAGTAGTGGATATATGGTGTACCCCCAACGTCCGAAATTGGAATGTATTGTACTTCTGGGACACATGAATCAACTCGGGTACGAAATATCTGTGAGAGAGATGAGAACATAGTTTAATAAATTTGACGTCAGTAGTTCTTACAAATGAAAAAAACCAAACTCAATTTTTATATCTTTGTAA
This sequence comes from Nephila pilipes, assembly GCA_019974015.1. Lineage (NCBI taxonomy): Eukaryota > Metazoa > Arthropoda > Arachnida > Araneae > Nephilidae > Nephila > Nephila pilipes. The sequence goes on along the minus strand of BMAW01040450.1, from coordinate 680,414 downwards.
GTTACAGAAGAATAAACTGTGTGGTGACCAAACGAAATCAGGAAAACATTGTGCCCCTCACCTCAGACAAAGAGATCGAATCGAATGCGGATGGACTTTCCCAGAAAGACCGGATGATATATTTGGTTTTATTTCATCCATAAAATGTGAGGGAAAAGACGAGGCTTGATACTAATAATTCCCGAGCGCCACTGATTCAGAATAGAAGTCATTTACATCACCTTCTCTCATTGCTTCAGGTGCGTTTTCCCATCGAAGTATTGACTAGGTTATACTGTAATGATAATTTGGGACCAACAGCTTAAATTATCAGTTCAGTATAGCCCAGTCAATGGTAAATATTGCATTGCGTGGTCTTGAAGAGTAATATCCCGATCTTTTCCACACAAAATTTTGAAATGAAAGAGACGCTCACGTACGAGAACAGACATTTCTACGGACATTATAAAAATATCGTATCACTATTCCGGAATGCAGCTTCTATCTTAACGTTAATTCTAGTTTTACATTGTAAATATCACGTGCAACAAACAACTACTTTTCATTTGTAAATATGTTCTTTAAAACAAAAATTAATTTAGAAGCAAATTGTTGGGAACAGCATTACAGTATCCATTTATTTTACGCAGCCTTCCCATCCAGAGCCAAGAAAATTAAAATCTAGACAGAAATATTAAAGAGGAGTTTGATTTTCACATATGGGTCTTATGCAGAGAAAAATTGATCCTGTTTTAAAATATATAGAAAAAAGCGTATTGTTTTATTTTTGCCCTCAAATGAGTAAGTAAAATGTGATTTCTGAATATTTGTGTAAAAATTCTTATAATTCATACACGTAGTATTTTTTCTCAGAGTTTTCTCTTTAATGTATTATATATTCCACATGACCACGTGGGGAATTAACTCTTAATAAATAAGTAAAAGATGCTAAATTTAAAAGAACGGTGATTCGAGGTAATCGCAAAATTGATTAGAGACAAAATATGTAAATAAAGGAGACCAAATAACAATTAAATGATCTGAAGGGTGAAAGCGAAAATATTAAACACACACACAATAATATTAAAAGTGTAAATAATTTGTCCCGAGGTTTTCAATCATTTCTTTGATTCCTGAATAAATATGAATTTTAGTAATGTAAATTGATAAGTAAAAAATTCTAGCTTTCATATGTATAATTTTTCACAGTGTCCTTAGGACTTTAAGTTGAATTTATCATTGTTCTGTCTGTGAACTTTTGAAAATTATGTTCAGTTTTGGTGAAAACAAGCATAACGCGGAGGTTAAAATTGATCTGTTATATAGAACCGAGCACATTTTGAGAGAAAAAATAGTTTACTAAATGAAGAAAAAGAAAATATAAAAAATGAAGGACACGCATTTCTGCGGGTTTGCTCCTCGATATCTTATATGCTGATCAGGCTTGTAGGTGACGCTGCTGTAGCGCTGTGGGACGATTCCTATGGTAGGCCATCCGACAATATTACCTGACCTCAGGTAAGCCTGTTCAGATGACATCAAAACAATAATCTATACATATATAATAAGAAATTCATGAAGAGAATAATAACTAAAATGGATGTAAGAACACACTCACTTATAATACGACTAATAAATAGTTAAGTATTAACTATTATGAACATTCAAAATTTAAACTTCTTCAAAATATCTGAAAAATTGAAAAAAAAAAGAAAAGTTAATACACGAGAAATACAAGAAATGCATATATATATATATATATATAATTCGCTCTAAAAGGTAAAAAAAATCTTTTTTAGGAAATAAATGTCTCTCTAGTGTTCAGATGGTAATGTCATTGCATTAGTTCATCAGGTAGTAATGTCATGAGTCCACAATGTGAAAAATTCTTCATACGTACAAGTTTTCGCTGGTCCTTCAAAAAAGCCTCACTTTTGAACATCGTAAGTGTCGCTGGTTTGATTTTCGTTATCCTGTATGGACCTAAGTATTTAGATTTCAATTTGAAACCTGGTCTCAGTTGAGTACGTTTGATGGCGACAAAATCAAGAAGCTTGAAAGTAGTCGCTGGTTTTCGCTTAAGGTTGTAATTTCTTTTGTTGTCATTTTGAACTTTCAGGATTTGTTGTTATTTCGCTGGTTTCCTTAACTCGTCACGGTTGTTGTCGAATTCGGCTTGGATTTCTTCATTCAGTAAATTTGTGATACTGAAATCGTGAAGCGTCTTCTTTTTGCAGTCGAAGGGAGTTGTTTGAATACTTCGTTGAAACGTTGAATTTGTAACCATCTGGGTTTTTTTTATGTCCGTATACCACTTTCCTGGATTGTTTACGGAAAGTTTGGATATAACTGTTCCAATTGCAGAATTTAAACGTTCTTGTCTGTATGCTCTAAATAATCCGTTGGTAATGTTAATCTGCGTTGTAGATGGCGCTGCTGTAGCTCTGCGGGAAAATTCCTCAATAATGGTACCACAAAGAAAAAATACACCCCCCACAGACTTTATATAAAATGAAGTTATACACCCACCCACACACTTTCTAATTTATTTAAATTAAAAAAGAAATCCTATTTCGTAACAAATATTTATTGTTTGCTGTTTATTAATTTTAACCAGCGGATGTTTTCATAACTGATAGACACGTGGCTGTACTCGATTCTTTCTTTATAAAAAGTAGTTTGAAGTCGTATGTAAAAATAAAATTGTAGTAAAACAAGAATATATCTTTTAAGTAGTACCATGCTTCAATAGTTTTAAGCTGAGAAATTAAGCTTCTAAGAGAAGTTAAAATTACATTTTAAGACGCATTTTTTCTCCACGTCCGTTTTTTAGCGAACAAAAATATCAAAATAACATTTAAGTGATCGAAATAATTTACATTTCTTCAAAAAAAAAAAAAAAAAAAACTGCCTTAGGTTTTTCCAAACATGTTTCCCACTTTCAGATCTCTGAATGTTAATCAGAAAGAAAAAAGAGAAAGCTTAAAAAACTGTTGCATAAAATGCAACTAAAATGAATTTTGTGTAGTGGTTGCAAATACAGCGAGAAAAGCGACTATTACATGACCTTTAATAAACATGAGGGCTCGATAGCTCGCGAAAAAATTTGGGTAGAATTAATCAGTATTTTTTTTCTCAGTTTGGTTTTGAAGATGTTTTAAACCAATAAAAACGGAGGAGGAATGGCAAGATACCGTCAAGAGTAACGAAAAAATATTCACTCTTTAAAATTTCTGCTTGGATGGCCTTGGGCTGAAATGCAGTGGCACTTAGCCAATCTTTTCCAAAACGCATTAAGCCGAAAAAACCATTTTTTTTCTTTTTATTCATTTTATTCTTGTTTTAAAAAAAGAGAATTATAGTTTTCAGGGATATTTATTCAAATTCAAAAAAGTTCGAAACATAAAAAACAAAGAAAAACGGAAAAGTTCCGATAACTTTTTGCCCAATCAAAAAACTAAAAATATTCTCGCTAAACGTATTAAACTTATTTAAAAATATATAGAATAACAATACGTTCTATAAATATAGTTAGTTTAAGTTAATTCGTTAAAATTCCATAAAACTAATAAAAAAAACACGTTTCAATGTGTAGCTACATTTTGTTCTAACATTGTAAAAAATCATTTACATATTGTTCTATGATGGTAAAAAATTCAGGAAAAAAAATCATCTGAATTTTAATCAAAATGTAAATGGTTTATTATGTACTTTTAACTGATTGTATTTTAAATCGAAGATATGTTCTGCCTTATAGTTCTGGAAAGTATTGTGAGAAATTACTTCTCTTTTCGAATTAACATTTTAAATGAATCAATTCCTCAAAACTACAACAAGGGTTACATTAAAAAAAAAAGAAGACAGTCACGAAAAAAATGTATTTAGTAATGCTATTTTTATCTATATGTTTTATAAAGTTAGTGTTAAAAATAACATCATTCACAATTGGTGACGTTGGTCTATTTGTGATTTTCTCTTTTCTAATCTCGGGACTTTTATCAATTTGTGAATTACTTAAAATTACAATTTCTTCCCTACCCAAATGAAAAGTGATTAAGTAAATTAGATGAAGAAGTAATTAAAATAGAATAATATATGAAGAGAAGTGATTAAAATAGAATAATATATGAAGAGAAGTGATTAAGATAGAATAATATGTGAAATAAAAAAATAAAACTGAAAAAAAAATAATAAGTGAAATGAAAATAGAGGATTACGACTTGCTGTCAAAGAAGTGTTATTCGGATTGAAATTCATTTATTAGCTCAGCGGATTGAAAAGATTTCCAATGAAATATATATTAAGCCACATACTCGTAGTTGCTGTCGAAGAGAGTTGTTGAATTAAGAACGAGTGAAGTGGTAAGATAGATTTCATATTTAAATCATTAATTAGGATTGATAGTTAGATTGAAATCCTAGAAGTCTTCATTTGAAGTTTGGTCATTTTTACTTCATATAAATTAATACGGTATGGCACTGGCGCTGGGTAATACAGGGAAGACATCCCAATTTCAAACCATCTGAGTGATATGCAACCAGCTGTTTAAAATTGCAGTTTCGGTGGTGTCTTACATAAGCAGTTTGGCTGTTTTAATGATAAATTATACCGCTATTACACACGAATAGGATATTTTAATCGTTTAACTATTTTAAGTATTTCCTATTAAATAGTTTCTTAGCCATTTTCTATTAATTGCTTGAAATTTGTTTTCGATAAAATAATTATGTAGGTTTTTTTAAGATAAATTTTTACTGATTAATCGGTAACATTTTATTCATAAATTTTAATTGTTGTATTTGCTCAGACCTAATAAAGGTATTATTTGCTTAGAAAAACTTTTTGAATGACTTAAGTTATATGATATTAAATAATAAATGATAGAATTGAGTATATAAATAGTTCTATCAATTTTATCATTTAAGTTTTTCTAATATTTATACATATATATATGCTTTTTTATTATACAGTGTTAATATATTACGCAAAATTTATTCATTAAATATATTTTTACTTGAATTTCTATTTCAGGTTAATATCAGATGAATACCAAAATAATTAAAAAAATAAAGCTTTCGTTCCTGTAGAGCAGTGAAATGAAACTTTAGAAATTAGTCTTCATTCGAATGTATCAAACCAAATGAAGAGAAACCGTCTCAACAGAGCTTCAAATATGAGGAATGAGATGTTTTTATTAGTTTGCAATATAAAAGTCTTAGATGTATTTAATGCTTAACGTGTCTGTAATCAAAAATGAATAGCGTATTAATGATATTCTTTTTTTTTCTTTCCTCTCTTTCAAAAATTGTTCCATCATTTTTATTTCATATGAGGAATAAAACAATTAATTACGTGCGTAAAACTATTATAGTTTTTACGGCACATTTCAATTTACTTAAAGTTTAACTATACATTTTTCACTTCCAAAATGGGAATTAAGAAAGGAATATAGCGAAGAGCATTTTAAAGCCTCTTTACTGTGTAAAAGTGAAACATGCTCATTATTAAGCAGAAATATGCAAAATGTTTCAAGTATATTACACAGTTTTTTCAGGAGAGGCATTAAGATTTATAATGTACTTTCACCCATTTGATGTATTTATGATGCTGTTCCTATGTTTGACACAATCCTTATTAGATTACATCCTTTCAAAGAATAAGACTCAACTCCACAAATCATAAAAGACAATTTAATTAAAAAAAAAAGTATTTTATTTGCGAGAGTTATTGTGTAGTCGTTGGAGTAGCTTGTTCTGTGGTCTGTGAGTGGAGTTTGCCTCTTCCAGGAATTGTAAATAACAGTGCCTGAGAGGCTTTCCGAAGCAGTTAATAACAAAAACGAATGCAATCCTTATTTTCGAAATTCTATTGGCTAAGTTTAAGTAATATATTTCTACAATTTTGAACAGTTATCTTATATATGTAACCGATTTCTGAATAAAGAAGGATTCAAGTTAGTCATTGAATCGCTTCAGTTTAGTCAAAATAATTATTTGAATACATTTAGCGTTTTGTGAGAAAACGAATGACATCAAATAAACGGTTTTAAAAGCTTATCTAATAGTTTCGCTTTTCTAAATTTTGTACAATATATGTTTAAATAATGTTACATCTTTTTGAAAAACCGTCTTTGTAACACAGTCTGTAAATCAAAAATAACTATTTTTAGCACCTGATATATTGCGCATAAATATGCTGCAGTTTCAGTACTTTTATAATAAAATTAAGAATTAGAAAGATTATTGAAGGAAAAAAACTCTCGATTATTACTCATACAAAATACAAATTTAGGAAAGATATAAAGTTGTAGTGCATTTTTTAAAAGATAATTAATAAAGCTGAATGCATCCTCCGAATATTCTCATTATCTTACATTAAAAATGAGCCTTCGATTGCACGCGCGCACGCACGCACACACACACAGACACACACACACACACACACAGACGCACACACACGTGTGTGTGTACATACGAAGGCTATTCAGAAAGTAAGGAACGTTTCCGTCTGACGTCGCTAGGCGAGCGCCGATCACGTATATTTTGGTGTCTGCGTACTCGGCATCTCAATCGGCGTCCAGCCGTCACAACGGGAACCTTTCCACGCTGCCCGTTTTTTCGATATTCAAATTTAAAATGTGCGCTGCAATTGAAAATTCCGCCAGTTGTGAGGCGTGGTCTGTGATACGGTTTTTGTTGGCAAAAAACCTAAAACCTATTAAAATTTATCGGCAAGTGTGTGAAGTGTACGGAAACAACGTAATGAATGAAAGTGCAATCCGGAAATGGTGCATTCAGTTTAAAAATGGCCGAACTAACGTTCACGATGAAGAGAAGAGTGGACGCCCTAGCAACGTACTGACGAACTGGTCGCTAAAGTTAATGAAGAGATTCGTGAAAACCACCGTTTCACAATAACGGAGCTTTCGCTTAGTTTTCCACAAGTTTCACGGACTTAGTTCCATGAAATTGTCGCGAAAAAGCTAGGCTACCGCGGCAGAATTCTATGATGTCCACCGCTATGATAAGTGCCTCAATTTGTTTGGTGACTATGCAGAAAAGTCGAATTTTAGTCGCTCTTTCTGATGTATATAATAATTTTTTTTTCTTGTACTTAGTTTCTTTTTAATTCCAAAACGTTCCTTACTTTCTGAATCGTCCTCGT
>BMAW01040450.1:656348-670271 GCA_019974015.1 Nephila pilipes | reverse complement strand
CAAACGATATTGAATATATTCTTTTGTGGAATGAAAAAAAAATGTTCCCTTAATTTTTTTCTCCTGCGATATACTAATCGACACGGAGCTCATCAATAAGCATTTCGACTCGTTTTATTTAGAAAATTTCAAATAGCTCATCTCTTATGTTTAAAATTCCTGATTATCTGCAAATAGTACGATGCGTTCAGTTTCGAGAGCCATCCATTCGATTTTCAATAATCTCGAGTTATTAAGATAACACACTTAAGCACATTTTCTTTCTGTTGGTCGTTAAAGTTGAAAATATTGTTATTTCTTTTCGTTCCCTTTATTTTCAACTCTAAAAGGTGCTCTCGATATGAGGCAAAAACAAATCGCTTCTCCTCTACTGATACTTCAAATTTGTCGTATCGCTTTTCTATTCTTTGAAGAACTTCGCGGGGAAAACTTGTGCGCAGGTGTATTGCTTCCTCTTGAAGAGTACTTTACGGCATTGATTTCGCCTGAAAGAATATAAAAGAAGTAATTCACGAAGTTAGTAGAAGTATTGTCCTTTTTCTTTGGATGAGAGCTGTTGATAATGAAAGGTTCATTTTAAATGAAACATTCTTCTCAAACGAGGTAATATAATAAATCTGACTATTTTTCAACACAGGTAAAAGAATTTAATTGTGTTTGGAGAGGAATTGGTATTATAGTTTCTTGAAAAGTGAAAAAAAAATTGCATTGAATAAAATACGATTTGTCACCCCCTTGTTGATGTATATCCACTTACTCCCTTAAAATTATATACCTGAATTCGAGTAACTAAAAGCTAGTTATGATTAATGTTACAGTATATTAAGTCGCAATATGTCATTAAAATAAATACTAAAATTAATTTATTAGAAACGCCCTTAATCTCATTTTAATTCTCAAATACATTATGATTACGTTTTATATTAAAGAAACATTTTTAGCTTATTCGATACCAATATAAAGTGATTCCACATGTAATAAGCGAATAAAAAACAAGAAGTAATCTTATAAGGGAATAATAAATGTTTCCAAAATGTGCTAAGAGCTATTCGTAAAAGACTAAGTACATGTTTAAAATAGAATATATGCTACTAAATGGTGGAAATGGTCAAGATTTGCTCGTCTTGAGAACTATTATATATTGGCTTCCTTTATACATATTTAAAATAACGTATTTCTTCCGAAAACGTTCATTAGAAAAGCTTATAATGATAGTTTCATTAGAAAGGGATAGTAGGACAATGGAAATGGATCTTAAACTGAAAGAAGGATCATTTAAACCCTGCCAACGACTTAGCTGTTTACCCTTTTTTGAATTTGTTTCAGCTCGAAATTAAATTTCAAATGAAACTTATTTAAAACAAGCTTATATTCATTAGAGATTATTATTGAGAAGTGAAATAGGTCTCATGCAGTTATTAAGCTTATATCGTCTTCAAGACTGTGAAGGCGTCAAGGTCGGCTACATAAAAAACGAAATTAAGTGGCTTTTTAGGTTCTGAATGAGTTTCCTGGACTTTCATTACAGTATATATCAAGAGTAGGACATCGGAATTTGTAATTGAAGCATAGTATGTGATAGCGAAGCAGAACGCGTTCAGTACAAACCCCGCGCTCAGTTCAAATGTACCAAACCTAGACCACGAAACGATTTTATATTGATTTTTAATTTTCGTACAACTGGGTCCAAACAGAAAAAAAGTCGTTTGGAAAATTTAGCAACAGAAAAAGTGGAAGAGCATTTATTCAGCGATTACAGAAGTGTTCCACTCATAATCAAAACCACTGCACTCGGGACATCAAGTGGGAGTTTAAGGAGGATTCTTCTTGCCAATTTAAAATGTATTCTTACAAGAATATTTGGGTACAAGAATTATGCCAACCGTTATGACATGAGTTCAGAAATTTTTGAACAAAAAGTTATATGACTGAAAATTGACTCCATTCTATCTCAGCAATTTCGGAGAGTGATGAACATCCAGTATCGTCTTCAGCAATGTGTTGAGAAAGACGATCACCATCAGTCTAAATTAATTTTAAAAATGTTTGGTAAAATTATCTTTGTAAAATTTTCTGATATATATATATATACATTGACATTTAACTCGGTAACTTTTGTAGGCTTTTAATTTTATTAAATTTTTCATATTTGCATAAATACTCACCGAATTAAGACTCGAACTTTCTTCTCGAATCATGCTTCACTTTCTACGAAGTTCAGGAGTTTAATTACTGAGTTATTCAACATGCTCTTTTGCAAGAAAAAAGGCAGGAAGTCTCTGTAATAAGTGGTGAAGATCATTAAGTTACTTTCATGTTTTTGTGGCCAAAGACTTGTACCTAAGATCAAAGATTCTACCACTACCTGAAAAGAATAAAATAAAGGAAAATCCGTTGCATCTTAGGGAATCCAGAAACTCTCACTCATGTAGTATAGAGAGTGAAGAGACATTTTAGGCATTACTTTTGACGTCTGAGTATTCTTATAGTTACGACATCTCTTCCATACATCTTACTTTAAGAATATGATCTGTACTACTGTGTGAAAACTTGTATGAATTAAAAACGTAATTAGCTGAATATAAGCGAAATGAATGTTTCTTTCTATATGCTGTTTACCATTAGTAGAGTAAATCTGCCCTTTTCTTAAAAATAAAGCTTAGGAAGTGGCCTTAGACTTAGACCAACCACTTGAATCTCTTTCTGGTTTTCAAAGGACATATAACTTTGTTCAGATGCTATTAAAGTATCCTGGAAATTAATAATGGTTTGAAATATGACATAAAAGTTACTTCGAAAAACAAGGTAATGTAGATGTTTTAAAATTAAAATTTTAATTTTCACAAGTTAAAGATTTTATGAACTATAGAATATTTTGATGAGATTCCCTTATGCCTTTTGGAACTGTGTATCAGACGTTAAAGCAGATGCTAAAGTTCTTGGTGAATTAATAACATATCTATCGTACATATAGTGGCCATATTTTCGAAGTTTAATACTCTATAAAAAACTGAATAATCTGAGTTATGAGCTTATAGATTTGGCTTTAGTGCTTGTGAAGGTTCTTCAAAAAGTATTCATTTCAAGCCTTCTCCAGCGTAACAAAAGTAAGATTTGATTCTTGAACGGCTTATATCTTCTTGATATTAAAAATAAAGTTAATTACCCATATGTTATCGAATTGTGCTCTTTGGAAATTAAAAAGAAGTATTCATAATAAGAACGAAATACACTGCAAAAGAAAATCAAAACTGAATTTATTCAATTTATAATCAATTATAAAAGACTTTAAAGTTGGTATATTCCTTAAATAAAAATTCTGGTGAGTTGTTAATAAACCTTTCTAAGGAAGTTTTTATGGTACTAAAGTAAATATCATACTTCGTTACAAGATAATAAATCTCTTAAAATTATATATTATTTTGAGTGTAATTTTGTTTTCTGTTCCGAAAATTATTTATTAGTTTATTGAGCTTTACTTTTAACAAATACACTAAAAACAAATATGTTTTAAAATTTAATACAATATTTTGAAAAATTTGTGTGCTACGATTACATTTCAGGTCATTCATTATACATTTCTACCTTACAATGTCTAGATAAGGAAAGGCTAATTTGAAATTTATATTGTTTAAAATGGGTTTTTTACACTTTTAAGAATATAAGATATCTGGCATAGAATACCAACAAGAATGAAAAACAAAAATTAAAAAATTACGTTCTAGAAATTTGATTCAGAATTAATTAATGAATTATGTAAAAATGTAATTTTTTAATTCTCTGTTCGCTCTCATGAATTTAAATTAGCTGCGCTTCACTAAGTATTCATCAGAATAAATCTTCAAAGTAAGCTTCCAATTAAATATTTCAGTAACATATAATTCAATTTTTTTATTTTTAAATGCATAAAATTAAAGAAGGTAATTTCATCCTCTTTAAAAATGGTTTTGAACATTAATAGCAATGGCGTAAGTTATTAAAAATTATGATTGAATGTTTAAAATATCTTTTTTCATTGAAAATACATTTTCTTTCTGGGCATAAAAATACATTATTTTTAAAAAATTCTTCTAAGGTTATTTCTGGGAACGCTTAAACTTTTATTTTCATATCAAGCCCGAGAAAACGATAGCCAAGTCAGTTTACAATTCTTAAAAAACACTCCTTCGAAGAAAATTAATTTTTATAAAATACTTTTTTTAGGGTAATATGTAAATAAAATTACTAATTAAACCTCAGAGAAGCAAATCAATGATTCTTTTTTGACTGAATCTTAAATTTTATTATAAAGGTGATTAGTTGAAGAATACTAGTTTTTTGAATTACATACTTTTACATTTTATCAGAATGGAAACTAATATCGAAATTTTTGTAGCAGTTTAAAATGTGACATTTTTTCTCTGATTTTAATAGAAAAAAAGAAAAACTTTAATAACATATTAAAAGCATAGATACAAGTAAGTATGCTAAAATATAAATGTTAATACTATCATAAATCCTAAAATGTATTTTAAAGCATATTTTTATACTAACTAATGAATAAACTCGGAAAACGAATAAATAAAATAAAATGAAATAATTTTATGATTTTTTTTTCTCTAGAAAGATTAAAAATAAATTTTCAAGCTTTTAACTTCATCAGACATAATGAATAAAATTTTTAAAAAAAATAGGAAAGATGGAGGGAAGTTGTTTTCATAAGTTACCCTTTCAAATTTATTTTTACACTTTTCTGCCCTGTATTAATCTCGTGTAATAACCCTCCCTGTAATAACCTGCATCTCGTGTAACGAGTTACACGAGAAATACATGCAGCACTAAATAGTTCCTTTTTTTCCCTTAACGAATACATAGATTAATTTAGCTTCTACATTCACGAAAGAGCTTTTTCATTTAAATCTCTTTTTAGAATAATTTTTGTTAATCGATAAGATCTCAAAATTGTAAAAGTGTAGAAAAAAATTGTTATAATATTTGAAATAAAAGTTCTTCTCTTCCCTAAAGCTGCGTTTTAAATTTTTTTTCTTCAAAAATTTAATTATTGAAACCCAATGAAATCATTACAATCAACTTTTATTTTTGATACTTTAACTCGGCATACTCTTTTATACTAATTCATGTTGAAAATAAATTGGTTCTTTCATGTTTCGGCATTGTAATCACGTATGATCAAGAAGTACCTCTGATTTTTTACAACGGTCTTAAATAATGGATACGACAGAAGAAATTAATCTTGTCATCGAATAAAATTTAAAATGAATTCTTATTTTGATCCAGTCATTTTTTTTTAGAGAATTATTTAAGAAACAATAAATATATTTTCTTTTATTGTTTTAGGAATATTTGTACTATTATTGCTCATATTGCTGTTGTTCAACGCATGAATAATTTTTTTAAAGATAGCAAATAGTCATTTATAAGTATATAATTCTAAATGAATCAAATAGTGAAGGTATTTTTCAGATTTATGATATGAAGCTATAGTTTTTGTATTATTAGTATCCACGAGCTTTCGTATAACATTATATATAATACTTATAAATAAAAACGAAATATTTTATAACTGTGTATGGAGAAAAAAGAAATACTCGAAAATAAATACCCAGACGTAATCATTTTGAAATGAACATGTTTGTATCAGATTTGAACGCATGTCTTTATGGAATGTAAAACATTACATGTATTCAAAATAAAAAAAAATGGTAAGTAAATACTCTCAAAAAATTATTATACATACAAAGGACTATAAATCTTCCTTTTATAAACTGGGGCTGCGTATTTTAAAAATTAGGGTTCAAAAACAAATATGTTTTGCTTGAATATTTCGAACTATATTTCGTATTTACCATGTTACACGCGCAGGAACACATGAATATTAAAATGAGTACGTAGTACGATTCAGTGTTCCTTTACATTTTTTCATTATTGAAAGCATCCTAATTTAACTGTGATTTACTAATATTTAAAACAAAATGTTTCTTTACATCTGCTAATAATTTTATTCATTAAGATTATTTCAGTAATAATATTAATTTTGAACATTTTATGAAATTGTCTAGAAATATTTATTAGTTTACACATTGAGAATTTTCAAATTTGAATGGATAATCAAATACTTAATACAAAATACTTAAATATCTTTAAAACATTGTACATTTGAAAGGTTATATTGTAATATCTTCAGAAAGACTCTATTATTTCTTAAGAATTGTTACTGATCAATTTAGAAAATGATTTTCTTTTGAGAAATTATTTGCGGGTTGCAGATAATTATTACATTGTAATTGTATCTTTAGTGACTTCTTGACTTTAATACGCATAGATCAGCGTTGGAAATTATTTTCATACATGTAAATATTTGTGTACGAAGCTGAGAATATTTTATAGAATAACATTATAGTTCTTAAAATCAGTGTTGTGAAATTTTAAGAATTTTGAGCTACTTTGCTACACTTTTTTTTTTTTATCGATGACTATTACATTAATGATGTTCGACAAGAAATATACCTTTTCACTTCATAAGTGTGTAATGTAATTTAAACTGTCTTTTTTAATTCACAGAGAAATTATTATACATTTTTCATGTGTTGTTTTAAGATAAGTATTTATATTTAAGATAGTAAAGTTTTACCATTTTCGAAGAATATTTACCATTTTTTGTACATCAGTTTTCTGTTTTGTGGCAATCTAAGTTGAAATCAGCATTGGAAAGTCTGAATACATCTCCGAAGGTTTTAAATTTCCCACTAGAAAGCATTTGACAGACTCATGCCAACAATAATGATAATTTATTTAGTATAATTTAAAATAATTTACATGAAGAACAGACAAAAGAGAGAACCGTGAAACAAGAATGTGGTACCTCTCTCATTCCTTCGTTTTCTTTTCAGTGCTATCTCAAATAGAGGTATCAGAAGGCATTTAATTCACTTCGGTTTCACTTCGCTTACACGTTCGTGCCTTCACAGAATTGCCGGCTCGTGCTCATACAAGTGGAACAGCAGTAGGCAGTTGGAGATCAACAGTCGCCACATTACCAATAATACTGTGGGATAATCATAAATTAAGAAATTATGCACACAGAATAAAAAGTTGACAAAAATAACTTTTATGTCAGATCTTTCTTTAATGAATTGAAATAAATTTCAGATGATTTACGTCAGGATTAAGATATTTCAGGATACCTTTTTTTTTGAAGAACATGGTTTTAATTTAAACACAAATTTAATATGTATTTTTGAACCAAATTTTCAGTCTAACTAAGCATCCTTCCTGTTATGTTCCAAATATTGTTCATCATATTATAAGTGATTGTCTTTAGTGTGACTGTAGGAATTTACAAAGAATCCATGCTGCAAATGTTTCCAACAAGACAATGAGCCGGCTCATACCACATTGTTTGTCAAAAGGTTTGTAGCCAAGAACAGCATTCAATTCCACCTTATTTGCCGGATATGGCACCATGTGACGTCTATCTATTTCCTGATGTGAAATCTGCTTTATAAAAAACAAGAATTGAGTCCGTTGAAAATTGAACGATTAAATTAATATTCCTGTCAAATATATATGCTCGAGACTTATTGATTTAATATATTTTCAATTGTCATGCAACAGAAAGAACACATAATTAAAATTATACGAAATAATCAATTGATGGAAATTGTGTAACAAGAAACTTTTAATGATATTTAAGTATCAAATCATTATAATTGTTCTCATCATTCAAATGGTCTCTTCTTGAAAAAAAAAATGTTATTATTTTAAAAGTAAACGTTCATAATTGAAATTAAAATTTAGGTCTAGTTCAGTTTAATATGGAAATGCATATTCTATAACAAGTGAAAAATAAATTTTTGAGATGATTAATTGCTCGAAGCTTGCTTTTTGTTTCAAAACAATGACAAGAAAACGGGAAGCCAATAGCAGCGAGCGAGTTAATTTTAAACCTGTCATGAACAAGAAAATAATATCCTAAACTGTGAAAGATTATGTAACAAATAAAAACGTTTACTCTTTATTGTTCAAGTTTCATCTTTCGGTGCATTTGACAAGTTTCCCGTTTTTGAGCATTAACAAATAGAAATAAGTTGGTTTAAAATAAGAAAAATGTGAGGTTATTTGAATGAAAATATAAATTTCTAAAGGAATTACGTGATTATATTATTCCGTGGAGGAATGGATAGCAAGAAAATCAAGAAATCATTTCGGATTTTCTTAAAATTTTATTTTTTTTATTAAGAGTAAAATTTAGAAATTGTTTTAAGACACATATAAGAAATCGTAATTCTAAAAATTGTTCGAAAATGCATACATATCATTAAAAGATGTAGCTATCATTCATGTTATGTTTAATTTTAAAATGAAGGCTACTTTTAAATATTAGTTTCTCATTAGATTCTATGAAGAAAATATTTCTTTTCTTAATTTTAATACATTTTTATGTCAAAATCAAATTTTGTAACAGATGCATAAATTTTATAGATATCTTAATTTAGCAATGAGAACAATTTTAATGTTATGTATTTTAAAGTCATTGCATCAAATTTGGAAAAATGCAGATACTTTTTTGTGTCATATTAGTTTATTATTATTAAAATCAAATACATGTTTAAAATTGTTAGTAATTTTTTTTTTTTGAATTTTGTAATTTTTCTAGCTTAAAGCGCACAACAAATAATTTATTATAATCTATTCATAAATTTCTTGAAGAATTCTATCTTTTAAAGAATTTTTCACATGAACTTATTATACTACAGAATTAATATATTTACACTATCTGTCAAAAGATGGCGCTCCTGCATATTTGTTAAATCTAGGAGATCAGAGCTATAAGTACATTTGAAAAAATCAACTGAGAAAAGTTCCATAATATTCACGAAGCAGTAGATAGCTGTATTATTGTTCGATATATTGAATAATTTTCGATTTAAATTTTGATGTTTTGAAATATTTTTGTTTTCATCGAAAAAAACACACTCACAACATCATCTGTTGGTAGCGCTTCCGTTCAGAGTTACGTGTTGCTCCTCAGATTCTCCTAACACACGTTTTAAAATGAAAAGTTGTATTAAAATTTTAAATGGGGTAAAGAAGTTGAAATGAAAACCAACTATTCTATGATTGCTTGGATTGTGATTCTAAATCTTTTTTTCAAAAAATGGTGTAAATATAAATTGAATTGTTTTCAAAATTTCTTTCTTTCTTTGGACATTTCTCATTCTTTTTGACTACATGTATACATTACTTTAAATAAAATAAAAGCATGTATTAACCTTCTTCTAAAATAATATAAATTATGCTCCCTGAATTATATTATAATTTCCATTTAAAGCAAATCCTGAATATTTTAACTAAATTTAAACTCTACGAAAAACTGTTACGGAAAGCCTTCTGGTTTGTATCAATAATTTTATATGTTGTGATTTAATAACTCATTTAATGCTACAAGAGTTTTATGAAGAAATATAACTTTGATCTGAAGTGTGGCAATTGGAAATGAAGGAACATTGAGGGAATAATCCAGAACAGTTTTATAGCAATTTCAGTGCATTCACTGACTCCTAAAATGTGTTTATTTAGGACTGTGTCTCTTATGTGTTATTACATATCGATATATTAATCTCAAATTGGAGATGCCCTCAAGGGTTTTATCTTCTTTAGGAAGACCGGTATCATGATCCAGAGGCACTTCAGTCTCTTTCTCTCTGGACCTATTGTCATTGGTAAATACAGTGACGCGTTCGGGCTACCATCGATCCTTCTCTGTTTTCAGACCTCTTGTTATTTTTAACTTTCACCTACCTCTTTTTAAGCATCTACATCACGAGTTATATTTTGTTTCTGAGGGCTGTGCCGCTCCTGTGAAATAGTCACTTCTCACCCTACTGTAAAAGGAAAATTTTAATTACTTGAGAAAGTACAGAAGCATGATTTTTAAAATAAAATTTATTTCTTTTTAAATGCACACTTCTGTAAAATAAAAGCAAAATTATATAATTATCCAATCCAAAAACTTAAAATGAACAAAATGTATTGAATAATTTTAAAAGAACTGAATGAAAAATAAAATCAAAAGTACTCATGTATGGAAAAGATAAAACGATCAAAATATAAAGAGCAGGGTTTAAATATTAAATTAAAAGTGTGGATATTTTAGAGAGAAGGAAAATTAAATTAAAAATAGTGTTGAATCAAAGAAGAGGAGAGGAGGTTTAATAGCTCTTGTTAGTAAATTGCTCGAACTTAAAATCCATAACGTATTAGAAGTAAATGTTTCGTTACAAAACAAACAATTCTGACTTCCGAAAATTTTAATTCCGTCAGAAGGACATTGTGCGCTGAAACTGAAAAAGGCATTCTGTGATAAACTCATTGAACAAGGAGAATATTAAATAAAGTGCTCATATTCAAAGTATCATAATTTTATCGTTTCAATTTTTATATAAGTAAACAAATCCATACTGATTTTAAAAATTATATTTTTAGAATCGACTCTTAAAGTATTGTTTCAATTTTTGTTTTAACATAATCTTGAGCAAGATGAATTTAAATATCTGATATCATTTCAGCTACTCAATAAGATGTAATACAAATATTAGCAAAACTCTCAAAATAAAAATCTTACCTGCAAACTTTTGTACCCGACTTCAAAATCTGGTCTAATATCTTTCTATCACATGTGCCTCTTCCTGCTAGAAATTCTTCCCTCTAGTTTCCAAATGTATAATCCATATTATCGTGCGTGAGCCAAAGAATTTTCAAAATATTCTAGAATTTCTGAAGAATTTATTTTTAAAAGCAATCTTATTCTTTGGAAATAATTCGTAATTGCATAAGAATAGGATCGTACTGAATGAAAGTTTCAAGTATATTTTCTTTTGGAGGTGAGCCACTACACACGCTATCCTCCAGGTATGCAGACACACTTCACAGCTTGAGACCGAAATTATTATTTGTATTCTCTCTATGATCAGTAAAGGAAATGTATACGTAAGTAAGAAAGAATGCAAAAATAAATAATAAAACAAAAGATATCAAGTCTGGAGTTTACAAGAATAATTTAAATTTTCAGACTTCAGAAATGGAATGGTAATCTTTTAATTTAGTATATATAGATTAAAAATTTCTCATATGTTTGATCAAATTCAGACCTGTATATTTTATTTTCTTAGACGTATTTTCTTTGTTTGAAAGAATTGAGGGAAACTCATTTTTCACAAGAAATAATTTTTCAAATAGTTACTGATATACATTTCTGAAAATATAGAAATTTCGACTCAGGAAATATAGATGAAATAATATATAAAGATATAAAGGAAATATTGATATAAAGTTAGAAATTTCTCTATATAATAAATAAAATGCCCTCACTTTATAATAGAAGATGATGAAAGATAATAACACTATATTTTATTGTTTATATTAAATAATTGAAGTAAAGAAAACAGATGAGCTCATTTTATAAAAAGAAAACCAAATTTATAAATTGAAATATCAAATCAATAGAAGGAATGGATCCGTTCCCTAAAATTATAAAAACAAAGAGTCTTTGTATAAGATGCTTCCAAGGCTCTGTTCTTTAACTGCGACATCTTCTTGAGTTTACTTAGCAACTGGCAACTAGTTTAACTCAGTGCAGTGAATGTCTCAAGCTCATGGGAGAGTGGATCTTCTTTCGAGATACAGAAATTGGTGAATATTCAAATCGGGCATTAGACATTTCCTCTTTCCAACCAAAACACATTGATTTAAACCAGATGAAGTGTATACCTTTAAACTCTTTGACAATTTTTCACGCATTTTAATAAGCATTTCATCATTTCCCCCTAAGTCTTTGTGATGATATACAATTAACAATTAGCTAGAGGGTTGGAAAACTGTACCTTAAAAGCATGGATTAACACCTACCAGGTAAAGGTAATTTATTTTTGTACTTCATTCAAAATAGAGAGTTATCAGAAGAACTGTAATTTCAATTGAGAATCTCTTATAGAAAACTTCGAAAATTTAATATAAATTAAATTTTTCAAATTTCCATATTAGAGTAATACATAGGACATTGGGCGACTGGCCTCAGAATTTCTTTGTGGATGACTAAGATTTCTATGAAGTTATTACATTTTCTAATTTTCATTATTAGCCACTATTTCAAAAAGTTCAATTTAACGCATAGTTCTATTATTCAAAATGACTCTCTTAAGTAGAATGATAATCAATTTTAATCAGAAGTTATGGATAACAAGCTCAAGAAACAACTGACCCGCACTCACAAAATACAATTCTACTTAAATTTGCTCGCGATTTTATTTAATTTTTGATCTAAGATTTCTAGTGTTTTTCCTTGTATCTAACTTACACAATGTAAGAAAATAATCCTACATTAAATATTCCAGTAATATTTCCCTTCATTGGACCATTGCACAACTATTTTATTTGGAAGGCTGCACACATTTTTGTCGACAGACATTTCTGGAAATTTCCACACGATAGAAGAAACATTGTTAGTAGAATCTACAGGCCACGAAGAGAGGTCTAACGAAAAGGTATGTGTTCTGAAAATAGGGCTCTGCGCTTGTGAGGATTATGGAGAGCACTCTCCCATAAATAAAAAGGGTTATACACACAACAGTCTTACACCCTCAGGGGTCACCAAAGCTGGTGCTGCATCCAAAAGCGTATTTATCCACTCTCTCCCCAGTACTTTCATCCCCAAACATTTCTCTCAACATATGTATGCATAAATAGGATCAAAATATGTTTCCGACTTTAATGAAATGCTATAGAACAGTTCACAAAGATGCACTCATGTTAGGCAAAGTCATTTCATGAGAACTCAAGAATTAATGCGAAATTCGAGAGATTTATCTTAAACTTAGGATAATAATATTTATATATATTTTTAAAGTCATTAATAATTTTAGTTATTGTTATAATTTAAAAAGAAAGATATTTTAGTAAGATACTTTTTAATTTTATGAATCATATAAGTGAGCAGAATATAGTAGATATCTCACATAATAAGTTTGTTTGTGTCGGTATATGAAGTGCAAGCTATAAGAATGTTTCAGGATTATAAATGTTAATTCAATTATCAATTAATAACAGAGCAAACTAGAGTTTATAAGTAGTAGTGACATTAACAGCCGAAAAAACAATGTTATTTAAAAACGACTAATTGCTTACCAGTTAATAAGCATTTAAACTATCATTAGTGTGATATTCACCAGTTCATTAATTATTGTGGTCGACTTAGGGGTATTAAATAATCTACTATCATATTTTTGGATTGATAATATCTTTCCCTTTTGATTCATATTGTTAAAATCTCTAAAGAAAACTTAAAACATAGTTCTTGTAGAATTTTATATAAATCTAATTCTATTTTTGAAGTAGTTCTCTTAAGCTTCATTCTTTCCCAAAACAAGCTGTTTAAGTTTTAGATTTACTTAACTATAGATAGAAATTAATATTTATCAAGATGTTAAGCTCCTTCTGATGAATAATCAATGTTTTAATTTTCTTTGTTTTTTGTTTCAACGAAAACTGTTATAAAGTGTTGTGAATCAGTCTACAGAAACATATTCAAATCATATTTTCAACGCAAATCATAATTTGTTACGTTTGGTAAAAAAAAACTTACACTTTGATGCAACAACAGCCACCTTTATTAATTTAAAAAAAAGCGTTAGCTCAGGTTGAGTAAGTTTTTAAAACTAAATTTTTAGATTTACATCCAGAATTAAGTTGCTCTATTGACATACTTTTTATGAATCTTATATTTTAAAAGGCATTATGAAAACGTTTCAACAAATGCGTTGTCTAAAAATATTTTTGTAGTGCTTTTTCTGGGTGTTGAATTCTATGTAAATAAATGAAATAGCCATAAAATATTCTGTTTACTGTGTGTTGCACTGTTCTTCAAAC
>BMAW01040450.1:455475-656323 GCA_019974015.1 Nephila pilipes | reverse complement strand
TAAAATATAAGGATTCTATAAAAAAAAAAAAAAAAAAAAAAAAAAAAGAAAAAAAATTTTAAATTATGGATTTAAAATTAAAATTTGAGTTTTAAAAAAATTATTTCAACCTGAGCTAACATTTTTTTTTAAATTAATAAAGGTGGCTGTTTATGCCATCAAATTGTATAATTTTTTTTTTTTTTTTACCAAACTGTCAAATTATGATTTGCGTTGAAAAATATGATTTCGAATATGTTTCTGTAGACATGATTCACAAACTACTTTATAACAGTTTTCGTTGAAACAAAAACAAAAGAAAATTGATAAACATGATTATTCATCAGAAGGAGCTTAACCTTTGATAAATATTAATTTCTATCATCTATAGTTAAGTAAATGCTAACAACTTAAACAGCTTGTTTTGGGAAAGAATGTACGTTAAGAGAACTACTTCAAAAATAGAATTATGATTTATATAAAAATTCTACAAGAACTATGTTTTAAGTTTTCTTTAGAGATTTTAACAATACGAATCAAAAGGGAATGATATTATCAACTAAAATATGATAGTAGATTATTTAATACTCCTGAAGTCGACAATTAAGCAATAATTAATGAACTGGATGAATATCACACTAATGATAGGATTTAAATGCTTATTAACTGGTAAGCAATTAGTCGTTTTTAACATGTATTGTTTGTCGGCCGTTAATGTCACTACTACTTATAAACTCTAGTTTGCTCTGTTATTAATTGATAATTGAATTAACATTTATAATCCTGAAATGTAACATTCTTATAGCTTGCACTTCATATACCGACACAAACAAACTTATTATGTGAGATATCTACTATATTCTTGCTCACTTATATGATTCATAAAATTAAAAAGTATCTTACTAAAATATTTCTTTTTAAATTATAACAATAACTAAATTAATATTAATGACTTTAAAATATATATAAATATTATTATCCTAAATTTAAGATAAATCTCTCGAATTTCGCATTAATTTTGAGTTCTCATGAAATGACTTTGCCTAACATGAGTGCATTCATGAAACTGCTCCTACCAGTACATTTCATTAAAGTCGGAAACATATTTTGATCCTATTTGCACGTGCATAATATGTTGAGAGAAATGTTTGGGCGATGAAAGTACTGCGGAGAGGTGGAGTGGATAAATACGCTTTTTGGATGCAGCACCGCGGCCTTTTGTGACCCCCGAGGGTGTATGACTGTCGTTGTGTATTAACCCTTTTTATATTTATGGGGAGAGTGCTCTTCCATAACTTCACAAAGCAGCTCCGTATTTTCAGAACATACCTTTTCGTTGTTGAATTCTCTTCGTGGCTCGTAGATTTCGAAGGCAATGTTTCCTTTCTATCGTGTTGGAAATATCCAGAATGTTTGTCGACAAAAAATGTATTCAGCCTTTCCAAATAAAATAGTTGTGCAATAAATAGTTCCAATGAAGGGAAATATTACTGGAATATTTAATGTAGGATTATTTTTCGTTTACATTGTAAGTTAGATAGCAAGGAAAAAACACTAGAAATCTTAGATCAAAATTCCTTAAATAAAATCGACAGCAAATTTTAAGTAGAATGTGTATTTCTGTGAAGGTGCGTTTTCAGTTGTTTCCTTGAGCTTGTTATCCATAACTTTAACCTGATTAAAATTGGATTATCATTCTACTTAAGAGAGTCATTTTGAATAATAGAATCCGGCGCGCGTTAAATTGAATCCTTTTTTGTAATAGCGCGGGCTACGTAATGTGAAAATTAGTAAAATGCGGTACAATCTCATACGAAATCTTAGTCATCCACAAAGAAATTACGAGGCCAGTCGCCAAATGTCCTATGTATTACTCTAATATGGAATATTTGAACAATTTAATTTATATTAAATTTTCGGGGAGTTTTCTAACAGAGTTACCTCAATTGAAATACAGTTCTTCTGATAATCTCTCTCTCTCTCTCTCTCTCTCTCTATTTTGTAAATAAAGTACAAAAATAAATTACCTTTTACCTGGGAGGTGTTAATCTATTGCGTTTTAAGGTACAGTTTTTCCACCCTCTAGCTAATGTATGGTGTTAATTATAATTATCACAAAAGACTTAGGGGGGGGAAATGATGAAATGCTAATTAAAAATGCGTGGAAAAATTGTCAAAGAGTTTAAAGATATACACACTTAACTGGTTTAACAATAATGTGTTTTAAGTTGGAAAAAGAGGAAATGTCTAATGCCTGATTTGAATATTCACCAATTTCTGTATCTCGGAAAGAAGACCGTTCTCCCATGAGCTTGAGACATTCACTGCACTGAGTTAAACTAGTTGCGAGTTGCTAAGTAAATCAAAGAGGATGTCGCAGTTAAAGAAGCACAGACCTTTGGAAGCATCTTATACAAAGACTTCTTAGTTTTTTTTATAATTTTAGGGAACGGATCCATTCCTTCTCTATTTATGATTTGATATTTCAATAATTTATAAATTTGGTTTTTGCTTTTTAATTAAAATGAGCTCATCTGTGTTTTCTTTTACTTCAATTATTTAATATAAACAATAAAATATAGTGTTATTATCTTAATACCTTTCATATTATAAAGTGAGGGCATTTTATTTATTATTATAGGAGAAATTTCTAACTTTATATCAATATTTCCTTTATATCTTTTATATATTATTTCATCTATATTTCCTGAGTCGAAATTTATATATTTCAGACAAGAAATGTATATCAGTAACTATTTGAAAAAATTATTTCTTGTGAAAAAATGAGTTTCCCCCTCGAAATTCTGTTCAAACAAAGAAAATACGTCTAAGAAAATAAACTATACAGGTCTGAATTCTGATCCAAACATATGAAGTAAAATTCTTTAACTTTATATATACTAATTTTAAAAGTACCAATTTCCATTTCGAAGTCTGAAAATTTAAAATTATTCTTTGTAAACTCCAGACTTGATATTTTGCATATAATTTATTTTTGGCATTCTTTCTTACTTACTTAGTATACATTTCCCTTTACGATCATAGAAGAGCAATACTAAATAATAATTTCGGTTCAAGTTGTGAAATATTGTGTTCGCATACCTGGAGGATAGCGTGTGTGTATGGCTACCTCCAAAAGAAAATATACTTGAAACTTTACATCTTAGTACGATCCTATTCTTATGCAAATGAATTGCGAATTATTTCCAAAGAATAATATGATTGCTTTCAAAATAAATTCTTCAGAAATTCTAGAATATTTTGAAAATTCTTTGGCTCACGCACGATATTATGGATTATATATTTTGGAAATCTGAGAGGGAAGAATTTCTAGCAGGGAAAGAGGCACATGTGCATAGAAAGATATTAGAATCAGATTTGAACGTCGGCGTACTTTTCAAAAGTTTGCGGTAGTAAGATTTTTATTTTGGATGAGTGTTTTGCTACATATTTGTATTACATCTTATTGGAGTATTGCTGAAATGTATATCAGATATTTAAATTCCCATCTTTGCTCAAGATTATGTTAAAAACAAAAATTGAAACAATACTTAAGAGTTTGATTCTAAAATATATAATTTTTTTTTTAAAATCAGTATGGATTTGCTTTTACATATAAAAATTGAAACGATAAAATTATGATACTTTGAATATGAGCACTTATTTATTATTCTCCTTGTTCAATGAATAGTTTTTTATTACAGTGTAATGCCTTTTTTCAGTTTCATGCACTAAATTGCCTTCTGACGGAATTCAAAATTTTCGGAAGTCAGAATTGTTTATTTTGTAACGAAACATTTATTCTTAATACGTTATGGATTTTTAAGTTCGAGCAATTTACTAACAATAGAATTATTAAACTCTCCCTCTCTTCTTTGATTCAACACTAAAATTATTTTAATTTAATTTTCCCTTCACACAAAAATATCCACACTTTTTAATTTAATATTTAAACCCTGCTCTTTTATATTTTAGTCGTTTCATTTTCCATACATGAGTACTTTTGATTATTTTTTTCATTCAGTTCTTTTAAAATTATTCAATACATTTTGTTCATTTTGAAGTTT
The DNA here is from genome assembly GCA_019974015.1 of Nephila pilipes. Taxonomy (NCBI): domain Eukaryota; kingdom Metazoa; phylum Arthropoda; class Arachnida; order Araneae; family Nephilidae; genus Nephila; species Nephila pilipes. Next base: position 652,277 of record BMAW01040450.1, on the reverse strand, counting down.
TTGGATAAATTTTATTAATATACTTGCTCTTATTTTACAGAAGTGCATTTAAAAAGAAATAAATTTTATTTAAAATTCATGCTTCTGTACTTTCTCAAGTAATTAAAATTTTCCTATTACAGTAGGGATGAGAAGCATTATTTCAAGGAGCGGCACAGCCCCTTGAAACAAAATATAACTGTGATGTAGATGCTTGAAAAAGAGGTAGAAAGTTAAAAAAAAATAACAAGGAGGTTCGAAAACAGAGAAGGATCGATCGGGTATCCCGGAACGCGTCACTCGTATTTACCAATGACAATAGGTTCCATGAGAAAGAGACTGAAGTGCCTCTGGATCATGATACCCGTATCTTCCTAAAGAAGATAAACCCCTGAGGGCATCTCCAATTTGGATTTACGATATCAGATATGTACTGTATCATAAGAGACGTCACCTAAATAAACACATATTTTAGAGAGTCATGTGAATGCACTGAAATTGCTATAAAACTCGTTTTGGATTATTCCCCTCAACGTTCCTTCAGTATTTCCAATTCACACACTTCTGGTAGATCAAAGTTATATTTCTTCATAAAAACTCTTATATGGTATTTTAAATGAGTTATTAAATACACAACATAGTGTGCAAAATTATTGATACAAACCAGAGTAAACGCTTTCCGTAAACACGTTTTTTCGTAGTGGTTAAATTTAGTTAAAATATTCAGGATTTTGCTTTAAATGGAAATTATAATATAATTCACGGGAGCTATAATTTATATTATTTTAGAAGAAGGTTAAATATTGCTTTTTATTTATTTAAAGTACTGTATACATATTGTATCAAAAAAGAATGAGAAATGTCGTAAAGAAAGAAAGAAATTTTGAAAACAATTCAATTATATTTACGAATTCTTTTTTTGAATAAAAAAAGATTTAGAATCCCAAATCAAGAAGCAATCATAGAATAGTTGGTTTTCATTTCAACTTCTTTACCCCATTTAAAATTTTAATACAACTTTGCGATTTTAAAACGTGTGTTAGGAGAATTTAGAGGTGAGATAATTATGTTGATGTTTTCCGGCAGGAAATATGACAACGAAATAGTATTCAGAATTATATATTTGCATTGTATATAGATATCATGCACTTAAAAAGGACTTCTGAATTTCTAAATGTGTAACAGTTTTGTAAATTCGGCATGTTGTTGGGTTACCTGTCTCATAAATTTTCATGGCAGACACTTAAAAACGCTTTTAGCAAAAAAAATTATTGCAAATGTGGCCGAACATATTTCATTTATTTTACGGCACATTTCTGCTAAAAAAGGGTTAATATATTACAGATGTAATGCAGAAAATTAAAATGCTTCGAAGGATTTGATGAAATGTTCCCCTCTCCCACCAAAAAAAGACAACAATCGTAACACTTCTAAATTAACTTACTGAAATCTTTAAATTATTTAAATGCGAGATAAAGACACGATTTATTCTCTAAGGGAAGAAACCATTTGGAGTCTTTCTCGCTGTCTCTCAAATTGGTTATAATTTAATTATAATTGAAGTAAAAGAAGTTACGGGGATTTTATTTAATCACAGAACAAACTAATGGTTTGGTCGCTAAAGAGTATCGTCTTTCACGATTTCTATAGAAATGCTGGAAGGGAAGGGAAAATAATAGAAACAAAAGGTAAAATTCATTCTGGAAGATACTGGAGATTTTAAAGAAAATCTTAGGTAGGGAAATGTCCTATCCATTTCTTTTTCTTCAGCACGTCATAATTCTTGTTATGTAAGATAAAAACATTTCGACACTTTTTGTCAGTGAAATTTAAAGCTCTTTAAATATCTAATATGATTGATTGCAATATATTTATCATCTCTTGTTGATGCAGACATAAGATTAATTTTTTTCTGAAAATGTGATTGTATATCTATATATACATACACAGTGCGATTTTATTTTCTGCCTTTCATGATCCATCGCATTAGTCTAATATAATAAATTATGTTTAAACCTTGTCTGTGTCATTATGTGTTTAAAACTTAGACATTCGGAAAATTATTTCTTCTTAGTTGCAAAGCTCTTTTCCTCAGATTAATATCATTTAAAATGTCATCACTCAGACGAGGCACTAACTAAAAAGGCAAGTTGTGAATTAAAATTAATTAACGTAAAAATTCAAAATTAATAAATACTAACTAATGAAGTAGAATTTCTGTACATGATAATAAGTTTTTGGTGATAATTTTAAAGGTTCATAATTTTTCATACACTCCCTATACAAAATTTCAGTAGCCTCGGTACCCTAATGGTCATAGGCGTGGCGGTTTTTGTCGTGTCACGGGTTCGAGACTTGATGGCGCTAAAAACCTGTCGTGTAGTAGGGGCTAATGTACGTTTAATCTGTCGGGAACCGAAGTCCTCCCAAAGACATGGTGTGGAAATAAGGAGAGAGATGCCAGATATGGTGTCATCCTCGGCGCTTAACCGAGGTTCAAAATTTCGAGGTCCGTTGCCAATAGCCCTTATGTTGCTTCTCGTGCAACGTTAATAAAACCAAAAATTTTTTTTAAATCACAATGTAAATAATATGTTCTATAAGGAAACTGGTTTCCTGCTTACAAACTATTTCTGTGCCTTTCTTATTTTGAAATTTCAATTATTTTTTAGGGTAAGTAAATAACTTGTTTTGTCGCAGGTATCTTCTTCAATAGATTTGACTGTATTATCAATAAAACCTATATTTTGTGGGGCGTGCTCATTTTTATTAGCAATACAAACCCAGACAGGCTTATGTTTATATATAAATTGGCAGGAATTTGGACAGTGTTTGATTTACGCATTTCCTCGTAAATTGCGCGTTTGATCAGTTAAAGCTTTTGAAGTTCAGATGATTTTATCATATATATATATATATATATAATAAGAAGTGTGACTATTAAATAACAAGATTGACTCTGCTTCAGAAGAAGTACTCATGTGCTTTTTAGCTTGAAGCCTTCTCTTTTGAATGCAGTGCCTCTCGCTACTGTAAACAAATCCATATATCCATAACTTTTGTTTGCATTAAAGTTATTATTTTTTTTTTGTTTCGCTGAAAAATTTGTACGTGAGCTACGAATTGTTGTGTAATTTTATACGAAATTCGGAAAACCCACTGTTGAAATTTATAATTTATTGAAAGACATGTATGGCAATTAATGTTTGTCACGTGCATGTGTTTTGAGTAATCTAAAAGTTTAGAAGACAGCCGAGAAGACATTGATGTAGATTCACACTCTGTCCGCCTTTCAAATGATAAATGGATGACAATATCTAAAAATTCGGTAATCTGGTTCGATGCGATCGTCGGTTAATTATTCGTGCGATTGCCGATACTGTAGAAATTGACAAAGAAAACGTAAGGCAAATATTTCATTTAAGGTAATGTCCACCTTATTCTAAATTGTCTGTCGAGAGATTTGTATCCAAGAGCAGCATCCCATCCCGCTTTATTTGCCTGATCTGGCATCATGCGACTTCTGTCTGTTTCTTAAGGTGGTGACATCTGCTTGAAAAGGAACAAGATTTGTGTCCATTGAAATAGCGAAAGAGAAAGCGTCGTGCATCCTGAAGAAACCGAGAAAGACTTCCAGCACTGTTTCGAACAATGAAGGATCCGTATGAAGAATTGTAGGAATGGAGGAATGGGTATATTTTGAAGGTGATAATAAGTAAACATGTATGGCCTCAAAATAAAAGGTTTTACTGCCCCTGTCTCGTTATTTAATGTCAATACTTGTATAATGCACATATTATAGAACTAATATGTAATTAGTTAATATTATAAGATATTTTTTATCAACATTATAAGATATTTGACTTTAATAAAGACCGGAATTTTGACAAAACTATTAAAATTTACTTAATGACTCATTGTAAGCATATGAAGTTGAATTACCTAAATCCACCTTAATTTTAATATATCGTGCATTCCACAATGGAAAAAAAAAACTTCGTTAGAATAAGCGAAGAAGTTAATTACACCATCTACAAATCATAATGAATAAAGATATCTTTCGTAATCGAAATGAATGACTGTAAAGTAGTCACTCGACAAGACGCCTTGAAATGTCGCACATATCGTAAGATAATTTTTGTGTCAGACAGTCTGGTTCGGGCGAGTTAAGGAATTCGTATTATTATTAGTTTCAGAAATTGTAAATATAACTGCAAATAAAAACGAAGCCAAAAGTACAATTTAAATTGTAGTACATTTGTAAAAGCACCGATTACTAAAAAATTCCTATTAAGGTCTTACAGAAATGCACTGCGAAAAACGGGTATGCAAAATCGAGTAGAAAGTGCTCACATTTGAATACTTCACATACTCAAAATGGCTCCGATCCCAACGTATTCAAATTTGAGATTCGCACATACTCATTTTTAGTAACAAGCACATACTCAGAATGGCAACTTCACGTACTCACTTTTGAATACGTCACATACTCAAAATAGTTCCTATCCCAACATACTCATATTTGAGTCTCGCACATACTCATTTTTGTACGTACTCAAAATGGAAACTTCACATACTCATTTCTGAATATAATCTTGTATCAATTATGAGTGTGGAATAGAAAAATGAGTGTCATGTATTTATTTGTGAATCTGTTACTGCATCAAATATGAGAATCAAACAATCCAGTGAGTATGTTTTGAATTTATTTTCCGATACTGTGTTGTTGTATCGAAAATGAATTTTAAACAGAAAAATATATATCAATGAAAATTTTCAGGGAAATAAATAAGCGCTCCTTTATTTGCAAGTATCATTTTCTTCATCTTATATATTATTTTACACTTTATGAAGTTTTTGTTACAAAACTTCCGATTCAATTCGGTTGAATCGAAGTTGGAGGGGGCCTGGCGAACTTTAACTTTCTTTTGGCGATAAATTGCCAATGTGGTTACCATGCAGGTGTGTTTATGATAACCCTATAAAATCTGTAAAAGGGGATTCGACGCCATCTTTTCTCGCTTCTCATTTGAAATACCCGCCTTGGTGTCATTCTGGTACTTCATTTGCCTTCCAGGCACGACGCAATCTTTTTTTCTCTCTTTCGGAAGCTCCGAGTTTGAAACACCCGCTTTGGCGCCATCTCAAAAAAATCGCCAAGGGGATCCATCAAAGTTCGATTTTACGAAAATAATTTTGATGCAAATTAAAGTAAGAAGTCACTAAGTTACGATTACGATGTAATATGAATAGACAAAAAAACACCTGCAAAGCACAAATAACTACTCACAGAAAATCATTTTCAAATCATAAATCAGAAAATCATGATCAATAACATTTCAACAACATTTTTATATCTTATTTAAAAGAATCTTTCTGTAGTTGTGAGCGAGTCACTGGGAAAAAAAAATGTAAACAAACACAGACGCGAAAATGAGTATGCGTACATACTCATTTTAATATTCCTGTATTCTACCGCGTGTAGCGTGGTAAATACGAAATATAGTTCGAAATATTAAAGCAAACCATATTTGTTTTTGACACCCACTTTGTAAAATACGTAGTCAGTATATAAAAGGAACTTTTATAGTCCTTATATCTGTAATAATTTTTTGAGAATGCTGATTTCCCATTTTTTTTTTTTTTGGTTTTGAATACTTGTAATGTTCACATTCGATAAAGGTATACGCTCAAATCTGATACAAACATACTCAATTCAAAATGAGTACGTCTAGGTATTCATTTTTGAGTATTTCTTTTTTCTTCGTGTGAACTGTATACATAAATGGAAAGAAATGATTAATATAAGATGATTTTTTTATTTTACGATTTTGTTTTCAAACTCTTAGCTAAGACGCAACTTGTTTATATTTTCCGACACATTTTTAAAAATATTTGTTTATAGAAATTTATTTAAAGCATTTTGAAGTATTAAATTGTTTTTTTTTAACATTGATATAGTTTTTATTCAAAATAATCTTTTTGAATATAGAGTCGGATTAGTGATTACAAATTTACCAAATTCTCAATTATCGATAATTTGGTAAAATTTTCAAACAAAATCGGCTTACCTGTAAATTACCAGAAAATTCCTCTTGAGCCGTGAATATAAAACAAAACTTCATTAATAAAAAGACATTTTATACCAAAACAAATAATTTTCTGTATATAAATAAATTAAATAAATTTCAAAAATGTTATAATAAATTATAAGTAATACTTATATATGAATAATTTTTTACAATGAAAGTAGCTACAAAAAATATTTTTAAATACGTGACCTTTTTATACATCAACTTCCTTCAAAAATAAGCCCATAAGAAACATTACTGATTAACACTTATGGTTTCCCTAATTACGATGTGATTTTTGTACCAAAAAAAAATCCCGCAGAGAATTGGTACTTTCAGATTCTACTTTTGTTCGTTTAGTAATTACCGCAGAAAATCGTTCTCTGAATATTTTTCTTCTAATATTTATTTGTAAAAAGTTCTCCAGTTCTTTTTAAACGATTTTATTAATATTTTTTGTGTGCTAGAGGTGGAAAGTTTTGTTGTATTTCTGTTTTTGTTTTGCTCAAGGAGTAAAGTTTGTCTTTCACGGATAACGTAATTGCGGATGTCGAAGGAATTGTGTTTTCATATTTTTCGTAATCAGGAACAATTTTTTTATTTCCATTTCAAACTAGTTTACCATAGTATTACGTATCTTTTCATTGTATTGATACGTACTTTCTAAAAATTCCAAAATTTTGTTTATGATTATATTTTTTCTCGTTTCAATAAAACTAGAAAATCCTCAGTCCAACGAATAAGATAAAAAATGTTTATAACAATTATGCACATAATTTACCAAACTCACCCGGTAAAAAAAAAAAAAAACTCGTAAAATTTCCGGTAACAATTTGAGGCCAAAATTTACAATTTACCAATAATACAATCCATGAGGAAGATTAAGGTAATGTAAAGTAATTTTTTTTTATCCACTGGGTATTTCATCCTTGAAAGTAGTTTACAAGTTTTAAAAAAAATATTTTAAATATGATAGAAAAGAAACTTTGAATGTTAATCGCAAGTATCTGGAAATGAAAGAGTATCATTCAAAATCTAGGAGCTCTGTATAATAATTCCTTAGAAGACACAAATCTGTTCATGACTTATTTATATATTGTTATACAAAAAGATTATACAAATTTTCTTGAATGCAGTTTTCAAATATTAAGAATGTCGCAGTAGCCTTGTGATCATAGCCACGAACTGGAGGCCAGCGTTTTTTCCGTCGAATCGTGGGTTCGAGTCTCGATGCCCAGACTCGTCCTGTTGATGCTAGTTTAATATGCCGATACTCCAATTCCCCCGATATCGTGATGTATCAGCTTAAGGGTCATTGTCACCTGACTAAGACTCAAAATTACGAGGTCCATTGCTAATAGCCCTTGTGTTTCAGCTAAGGGCGACATTAATAACCCTTTCGCGACCAACGTCTCGCATGTGCTACGCAACGATTCGTTTAATGTTTGTAAGATGTAAGCTCAACTTCTTATTGAATGCCAAAAGTCGATTATTTATTTCTCTTTTACTATATTTGGATAACTGGAAAGCATTATTATTCATTACATGTTCACTCAATAATTTATGATAGTAAAATTTCCAATGATAGATAATTTGCAGGAACCTTATCTGCATAAACGATAACAAAATCCTTCTGCAAATCATCTATAGCAAGTTTTAGATCTTTAATTGTAATTTCCCTTTCCACTTTAAAATTCAAATATAGAATTTTCTTCAAAACACATGACCTAAATTCGTCAAATGCCTCAATTGGCAAACCACATTTAATTGCAACCTTAAGAATAAAATTGTCAAAATCATTAGTAATTTGTTTTCTTACTACGAGGCTACTATTAGTAATCATGAGCCTGAATCCAGTTCCTCTATTCTTGAATTCTCGCAATAAATCGCTTTTAACGATGTTCATGTTTCCCGTAACAACATGTTGATGGAATGAATCAACATATTGTTTGTAATCTTTGCATCTACACACTTGTGGCGTTTGTGATTCTGAAATATTGTTGTAATTAAAAATAAATCTACCAAGTTTTTTACTGTACTTAAAAGCTCTTTTTATCCTGATATTTTTAATCGGAAATAGAGCCATGTGTTTTTGAAACACACCAGAAAAATTAATTTTATTAAATGATTTATTCATAAACAGAAAGGTGCAATATTCTGTAATATATTTTTCATCAATATTTAAATCAATTTTTATTTTATTGTAAAGATATCTACATATATCTTCAATGATATGAAATCCTTGAGAATCCGGAATAACTTCATTATTCAAAATATTCATGACAATCTTTACCTCTCTTTTATTAAGTCCGAACATAAAGTGCTTAATATGTTCTATGAGATAGTTCTTTTCAAGTTCTAATCCAAGTTGAAACATTTTTTCTTTAATAGTTGACAAGTCCCTTATTTTTCGATTTCTACATTTTCTTCTAGAAGTTCTAGTTAATTTATAAGGATTATTAATCTCGTAGAATCCTTCTTGGTAATAAAATACTTGGTTATTTTGCTTATTTGCGTTTAATACATTTTTATTGTTCCACATTACATTTAGTCCAAATGCGTAAACAGTACCATAAAAACCAATATAAAAATTCTCAAACCATAATCTTTCTTTTGTGTTGTGTACAATTTTAATAATATATATTTTAATAATATTAAATTCATGTGAATTAAAATGTTTAGTTTCTATTCGACCTATATTTTTACGACTATTAAAGTGTTTCGTATCAGATCTATGCTGATTAATTCTAATATTTACAGTTCCCAAAGTTTACCAAACATAACTAAACTGGCACATACCACAAGTCATCATATATATACAATTAAAAGTTTTACCAAATAAAAAATTTGAATCCTTATCATATTGCTCTTCAGCCATCATAACGCATGTCTTGCATCTCTTATCAGAGCACCTTTTAAACCTTAAGTTTAAATGATCAGAATCCCTAGATTGTTGGGATTTGGGTATGTTATTGGAAATTAAGTCACTTTGGTGAAAATCCTTAATAAGTGAACAGAATGATCTTCTATCCGAAGTGTAAGCAGAACTAATAAATTCAGAGCTCCAAAAAATACGGGTTTTATATTTCCTGTTATAAACCAAATGAGAACCCAGTGGATGCTCAGAACTTTTATAAAAATTACAACAAGTAACATTTTTTGTATTTTCGGAAAAATTTATAGTTTTTTTATATGCTGAATCTAAGCGTTTGTGACCACAACAATGACTCTCTTCATTCATATTCAAAATATTATAAAAGAGTGCACATCAATCATCTATAAAAATAGCAAAAATTGCAAAAAATTGTAACTTTTTAACGATGAAGCAGTACCATTATACTACATAACCGAGCTTTGACAAACATAAGTAAGCTAAATTGCCAGTAGCTAAACTTTCAAAAATTTCTATTATCAAAAAATATAATTTTCAAAATCATAAATCTTTCACCAATGCATACGTATCTTATATTAAAATTAAGCATTATAATCTGCAAAGTCAATTTAAAATCATTTGACCATTGAGTCCAAAGCTCGAATCATTAAGTTGTTTCAAAAAGAAAATTAGTCATCATAGGTACAAAACGCCGAAAAAGCATGAATTTTTTTTATTTCTTATTAAAAGAATAGAAATAAGAAATAACAAAATTTATATATATATATATATATATATATATATATATATATATATATATATGAAATTAAGTGAAGAACGGGGGAGAGAATCAGAGAGTTTGTGTGTGTTAAACTGAGAGATGTTATTCTTTGATATTATTTTCTTCGTTATTAATTTATTTTATGTTTAAATAAGCAGATTTATGCAAAAATTGCCATCGATTTCTTCATTGTCCATGATAAATAGGACAACTGAGAATCATAACTTTATCTGATGTCAACCCTCTTAGAAAGTGTGCATTTCAGAGTAAGTAGCTTTCAGTTTGAAAATAATTTGAATTTTTCATTGAGAAATTTTGTATAGTATAATATAGTAAATAAAGTTAAAATTATTAAGTTTATAATGTAAATATATGCTCTAAAGCAAAACATTACATTTGTATTTAAATATGAAAACTAATGTTTTTAATTAAATACAAATAAAATTCTTTCAATAGTTTTCTTTTTAATAAAATTTGAATAAAATAAAATTTTTTTAAATGCAATTGAAATTTATTTTATGGCTAAATTTCGTCTATCATGAAAGCCATTTTTTATTTCATTATACAAGTTACCTAAGAAATGTGAATAAATGGCTTTATTCCGCTATTCTAATAATTAACAGCAAATAATTATCACAATGTATAATATTATATCACAATGTATACAACACAGCAAAAAAATAACATTTTCTCATTATTTGTCAATTCAGCTAATTAATCGAGTTCTTCCAAATTCTTAAGATGATATGAATTCTTATGTTAATTAGTATTAAAAACTTGTATTTTGACTAATTAATATACATACAGTTATTGCTATTAATTCTAAAATCAGTTTAGTATTTATTTCGTAGAAATATTTAATAAATTTCAACTGGAATGTTAGAGAAATTTTGTTATTGTATTTTTTCTTTAAAATTTCCTAACATCAAAGTATTAATAAAATTAGCGTTAAAGTGTAGAAAACAAAATATATAAAATATCTTTTGCATACTAAAAAAGGACTGCTTATTAAATTTTAATTGATTTAAAAGTTAATTAAAGTAGTAAAATTCGAAGGGAGGTAAATAAATATTGTTTTTTAAGAATTGCTTTTTACAAACCGATGATACTCATTTACTAAGTAAAGGTTTGAATGCAGTATGACTCAAAGAAATATAAAATTCGCGCAAATTGCATTTGAAGTCATTTTAATCGATAATATTTTCGTAAATTAATATTTAAAAACTCAGAGGTTTGGTTATTTTTGTACACTAATATAAATTATTGTTAAAATATATTTCTTTAGAATTTTAATTATTCAGATTCTATCTACCATCAACCTTTTCGATGATTGCCCGTTTTTGAAGTATGACTATTTTATGGTTCAATGTACATTTTATTTCAATGTCTAAGACACTATAGAAAATAATGCTGAACAAATATTATTAATTTATAAATTATTAATTATTAATAATTTTGAAATCTTAGGTATCAACTATTGAATTGCATTTTAGGGCGACACTATATTCATCGCTATGACGCAATTAAATAAAGTCCACGCCTAGATTTGGCACATGCCCTTACACAATTGCATCGGACATTCGTTATACATACTTCACACTCACGATACACATACTCCCACGCTTATAATCACCACACTATGCAGTGAGAATTAAAACACAGCATCTGCGTAGGGACAACACGTATCGTTCGATCACTTTAGCCGTGTTAATCTCTAAATTCATAATTTTTAGATAATTAATTAAATCAGAGAAAGGAGTTTCGTATCAATTGCTTCATGCAGTCAAAATTAAATGTATCTGACTTCTGTATTTTTTCAATGTCTCATTCAAAAGAATGGGGTACTGATGAGAGCTTAAAACCTTCTCAACAACTCGATGAAAATTTCAGCGACGAAGATGAAAGCAGTGATTCATATTTCTAGATTCCTTCCGAAAGCAAAATTACTAAACAAATACCTGGAGTTCACAGAAGAAGAAATTGGTGATGAAAAAAGTCCAGCGTAAGCAAACTGTTGGTTCTTCAGGCGTTTTCTGGGATCCAAATGGTAAATTTTTGATGAAAACGCTGTTACGTCTGAGCGATAAACCTCAGAAAACGTACTGAAAGTATAACAAGATCTATTCCACATGCTAAGAAAAATATGGGAAAGGCTAAAGCTTCATCTTGGCTTTTGCTGTTTTCGAATCTTTATTGAAGTCCATATTCAAAAAGGCACAATTGAGTCAGTGTGACACCAGTTAATATAAGATTCAAAGGATATTTCCCTGGAGGAATTGGATGCTTTTATTATCCTAGTTTACGGCAAGGGTTCCTCGTTAGTGTAAAAAATGTGATCAAACCGTATTCAATGGAACGACGTCGTGAAACGCTTTCGAAGAAGTTCTAAGGCTCTTGAGGTGGGATATTAAATCGACAGGGATTAAAATAAACGATTCAGCCCCTGCATGAGAGATATGATTGCATTTTGTAGCAATTATCAGTTGTGTTTCATAGCTTATGAGACTATAGTGATCAAGGAACAGTTGTGTAAAATACATTACAAATTTATCAAACCTTTTTGCTATGTGTAAACTTGCAATTATGAAACCTTTTTGCCATGTGTAAACTTGCAATTATAAAACATTTTTCAAGTAGACTCTTTGAAATAGGTTTAATAAATTTTGATTAAAATTATGGATCTTGAGATCAAATATATCGTTAAGAAACTATTGAATCCATTTCTTTTTAAATTAAGAAATTTCTGAAAATGCAAATTCTTTACACCTCAAGAACTTTCCACCTATATGTTAGAAAATTTTTTTTATTATTGGTACAAAGGGTTTAAATTGAAGAGAACTGCCATTTATTTGCGAAGATACAACTCCCAAAAACTTTCTACTAAAAGGTGAAGGAAATCGCGAAGAAAATGTTATTGTATATCAGAGTAAACCCAAAATAATGTCTGTTTTAAGTATTATGCATACAATGGTAAGATAGCTTATTATCCAGAAACAGTAAATTCTTACATTTACTCTAAATATTGGTACAGATGTACTCGATCAAAAGAGCCGGTTGTGTATGATTCGAACAGCTTTTAGATAATAATCTGTTTACGTTTCTTACAATGTTCTTGATACTCTCTTCAGCTACATAAATTCCTAAATTTTAGAGGATGTAGATTTTCGCAAATATCTAGAAGATCCTGTATTTTGAGGCTCCTGTCTACCCACCATTTTGATTTCGGGGACGTAATGTTAATCCTAAGGAATTTCGACTTTAATTCCCACATTTTCACTAATTGATCAATTTGAATGCAATATAGTGCATCTGAAAGAGCAAAAAATAATGAATGCTTCTGTGAAATTATTTTTTTCCTTAAATTTTTAAAAAATATTTTTAAAGGCCGGAAAATTGCAAACGAATCATTAAAATAGCGGTAAAAATATTTTTAAAAATCAGAGAAGAAAAGTAATTTTACAGAAGCATTCACTATTTTCTGTTCTTTCCAATGCACTTTATAACATTCGGATAGATCAAGTAGTAAAGATGTGAGAATTAAAGTGAAAATTCCATAGGATTAACATTAAACTGACGAAATAAAAATGGCGAGTAGATGTTAAACCTCATTAATGAACTGAGATTGTCATACTGTTTGTCAAACACACGATCTTCATGACTTACTAACTCTTCTAAATCCTCCTGCAATAAACTTCATCAATGCTCGTTATGGAAAAAAAAAAACCAAAAGTTGGATCCTCGCGTGTTTAACGCATGTAATTGCAAATGTTAGAAACATTGCATTAAAAACTTTTGTTCTAATTCATATGTTCTGCAAAGAGAAATAAGTGTGGGATAAGAATAAAATGTTAGTTTTTTCTGACTTTAAAGGTATCTTATTTATGTAATATTAAACTTAACTATTAAAACATTGTATGCATTTTAAATTGTTTAATATAAATTATTTTAACCTTTCATGAGGATGTTTGCGTTAAAGGCCAAACATTTATTCATCATTTATTACTTTGGTTAAACTGACCGCTAACGACCGACACAACCAATACTTAAAGTACGCTCTAGGTACTTAAAAATATTGGTCGTTCTAATGTTAATGACGAATATAATGAATAGAGAGCATTCAATTGAAGGTTATATACTCTAAAGATCTTTAAGGGAACAATTGAATGTTATATTTGAAATATCGCTTTTTGACAACGTTTGTTCCTGGAAATCTAAATTATGCCATATTTATTCATTGTTTAAATCAAAATGTTCCGTACGTTCTGTTGCACACAAACAATCTTGTACCTAATTATTTGTGTAAGTAAAAACACGATTATTCCCTGGAGATCAGTATTTAGGAAAAAGGTTTTATTCAGGGTGTCAATATTTATTCAATACGTCTTTTTTTATGTGTTCTGAATAAAAATTGACGCACTAGAAAGAAGTGAAAGGTTAAGCAATTACGGATGTGCCCATATCATGACTTAATCTCTGTATTTGCCAAGAAAGTTGTCTTCCATTAATTAAAACAAATCGTTCCAGAACACAATTTATGTACTCCGAGAAAGGAACAATGTATTTCTTGAAAGAATAAATGACTCTACATTAAGAGACGACATTAACACATTGGTCAATGTTCTGCTCCAAACGTTCCACTTAATAATGATAGATGATGCCTTCCGTAGTATTCTTACCAGACTGATAAAGGACACACGCACGACGTTCCCATAAGCAATAAAAGTAAGGAAGGGGTCCTCGTGTCTCCTGAACCTATGTGTATTTCCGGGAAATATGTTTGCCTTTCCCTCTGTCGGTACAATTGATGATTCGATTGGGTGGGAGTATTCATTGCTATAGAGGCAAGAAAGTACGAGGGAGATATGAATAAATGTGAATAGAAAATGGAAGAAATAAAAAGGATTTTTTAATATATTCTAAAGGTAACTTTGAAAGAAAGATAATCTATGTTTATATACTCAAAATTATTATACAACTCTCCTCTGACAAGGAGGTTTTGTTATTATGTAATTATTGTGCTTGGGTGAGTTGTTTTTTCTTATGAATTATTGGAAAATTTCATTTCTTATTCATAAAATATTTTCAGTTTAGTAGAGTTCACTAAAATCTTCCACCATTCTCCAATTTGATATCACTATCTCTGCTGAGTCTAGGAATAAATGTGTGTTTTAAGAAGTATTACAAAATATCTCAATGTTTGAAAAACAGAAAGTAATAAAGAAGGAAAATTTCACACGTCTTTACTTGTTCCTCCTTAGATTTGGAATTATTTGATGGTTTTTTTTTTCCATTTCCAAAAACTTATTTTGAACACAGCTGTTAAGTAATACATTCCCTTTGTACACGTAAATATATTCGCGCGTGTAGCATTTAAAATCACTTCAAAATAATTTCACTACAGAATCGAATCGGATATATTCTGCGAATCCATTAGAAAGTGAGAAACTGAAGCTAATAAGTTATGGATATGCTATGAATCAAGTTATGAATATTAGGTTTAGATTAAAATATTATAAAAAATTAATTTTCAAAATATTTGATAGAACTAAGAAGTATTATTGCTCAGTATTTCAATGTAATGTATTTTCATTCATTTATAGAAATTACAATTAATTCATTGAGTATAGAAATTTTATATTTATTACCTGGATGTCTCAGTTAGATTATGTCTTTTTGAGTGTATTATCTATTTCTGGAGAAGATGATTACAATACGTTTCTAGGACAATTGATTGATCGTTTTGTAGACGTTGCACCTAGAAGCAACAAGAGGGCTATTGCTAACAGAACCTCACAAGTTTGATCGCTAATGAATGAACGAGGACGATATTTGAGCTGACACTCCTCTCTCCAAACTTGCACACTCCACCAAGGGAGGACTTAAGACGTTGACAAGATTTTTTATTCTTCAGCCCCGCCACACGGCAGGTCTTTAGTGGCATCAGGGCTTGAATTAACAACTCGACGGAAATAACGACCTCGCGACCATGACTACTTGGCTACCGAGGCACTCTTTAGGACAAATGAGAGCTCTATAAAATTCTTTCTCCACTTATAACAAGAAAATGAGTTTTTTTCCAGGTAAAGGGATGCTAATGGTTATGGGTAATTGGACAAATGTGAATTTTGATTCACATGATATTAATCCAAGAAAAGTATTTTTAGAAAACTCTTAACCTTCAGGGACTCATCTTCTTTAGATAAGTAAGGGCATCTAGATCTTTTGGCACCTTGGTGATCTTTTTTTCCTCATAAGGTTTACTGTCTTTGGTAAATACGGAAAATGTACCCCCTCCCAGAATACCCTAATGTCCCTTCTCTATTTTCAACAGATCCCTTTCTTTCAACTAATTTATATTCCCCTCCATTTTTTCTTTCTAATATCTAGATCACAATTACCCCTTGTTTGGCGCTGCAAGCCATATTTGGCTCTTTCGACGTCTAACTCTAATGAATGACTCACTAGAAAACAACTGATTTAGTAAAATGTTACACTAGCTGAAATGGTAAATTAAATCACATGGAAATTATTGATTAATTATTGTTTCTAACATTACGTTTGTATATTTTAAAATGATGAATACTGAAAAATTATACTTATGGCCAGTAATGAAAAATTAATAAAATAAGGCCTTAAAGGGTTTTAAAAATGAAAAGGAATTACTTCATCATTCCTTATATCGAATTCATTCTTAATTGCATCATCAACTATTTTTTGAGACTTCTAATAAAAAAAAACATTAGTAAGAATCTTCTGTGTTTAAAAAAATGTCTGTAATTGGCGATGTAACTAAAAATGGAGAAAATTTAGAATAACTATGTTATGAAAAGAACGTTATAGATCAACATTAGTTAAATATTTATTCTAAATTAAAATGCACATCTGAATTCCTTTGCTCATTTTTAAATTGTAAGTAATTATTATACCTGCAATATAATAATGATGAAATAAAATCAATTCTTGAGACAAACGTGATATAAATACTTATATACTTTTTTTTTTTCAAAAACATATCTTTATTTTTAAAAAACTTTCTCAATTGCCGAATAAGTGTAATACTTACCATCTCTAGGGAAAAAATTCTAAAATTTTTATTATCAGCTCTCAAGCGCTAATTAAATATTTTAAAGATTTCATTAGGAGATTGTGTTGAGTTGTAAAAACTTTTATGCATCGAATGTTTCTAGAATATTTAAAAATTAATGAAATATATTTCTGTATAAGCGTTCAGAACTTGTGTTGAACTCTTATTGTAATTTGCGGGAGAATCTTGATTTATTGTAACGAAGTGTTTTTCTTATCGGGACACGTCACCAGAAATAAGGGGAACTATTATACTTCCAACTGAATGGGACTTAAATTTACGACCCGGGTGAGAGCTTAAATCTTATGAGTGAGGTAACATCAACTTAGAAATCTCCTTCTCCTCGTGACTCCATATTAACACATCAATAAATAACTCCCGAGACTAACCCAGAGATGGCACTCGTAGTAAACCAGTAACCAGGTCTTTCTAGAGTACTAACCTTTGCTTGAAACGTGTCAAAATTTTAAGTCGATCGGACCAGAAACAGCTGAGTTATCGAGGTTGGAGTAAAGTCGTTTTGTATTGTAGTTTGTTTAAAAAATGGAAAAAAACCGAGTTTCGTGTTCTGATAAAACATTGTTTTTTAATTGGTAAAAACACCGTGCAAGCGAAACAATGGATTGAAAAATGTTACCCAGACTCTTGTCCATCAAAAGCAACGATGTGTCGGTGGTTTGCCGAGTTTAAACGTGGTCGTACCGACACAAATGACGCGGAGCGCTCGGGTAGACCTGTGGAAGCCGTTACACCGGAAAATGTGAGTGAAGTGATAAAAATTATAATGAAAGATCGTAAAGTGAAGCTCCGTGTGATTGCTGAGATGACACAGATATCATATGGAAGTGTATTTACTATCCTTCATGAAAAATTGAGCATGAAAAAGGTTTTTTCCAAGTGGGTGCCGCGATTGCTTTCGATGGAACAAAAACAGCAACGAGTCGATGATTCAGAAAGCTGTTTATTGTTATTTACTCGCAACAAAAAATATTTCTTGCGAAAAAAAAAAAAAAAAAAAGGAAAAAAAAAAATTTTTTTTGAAAAACAAACAAACAAAAAATTTTTTGGAAAAGCGCTGGAACGATTGTATCACCCTAAAAGGTGATTAACAAAAGGTGTTATGTTGATGCATAAAAAAAAATTTTGCAAAAAAAATGTTGTTTTCAATGTTAGTCTCGGGAGTTATTGATTGGTGTGTTACAATATCCAAGATTCACCACAAAGCGATTATAACTTCTCCCTATTATTTAACTCTTCCGTCATCTTCAACCAAAGAGTCTATAACTGAAATTCTAAGATATATCAATCGATTAAAACACTCATAAGTTACGAATCTAACTACTTTTCGCTCTACTTTTTTTAAGATGTTCGCTAAGGACGGCGCGGAGGCAATAAAAAAAAAAAAAAAAAAAAAAAAAATCCCACAGAACGAAGGTTTTGAATCACCAAACCTAACTTAAGAAAAAAAATTACACAAAAATGGTTAATCGTAGTTTTTGGTAACATTTTAGATTATTACTTCTAAGGAACTGGAAAGGGACTACACAACTCCAATAAGATAAACTGTAAATGGACAACTTTATTTTGTAAGGGATTTATAAGAAGGATGCCACCATGTTGGTTACGTGAGGAGCAGCATATGATAACTTAGATTTTCTATTATTTAACATGTTTGTATAGTCGGCTTCTTTAAATATAATTAAAGTTTGGCAGATAAAGAAGTGAACGGATTTTTTTCATTTATTTTAATACCACTCTTACTGCCTTTTACCCACTCGTTCAAAGAGTGGAATTTATTAATTTACTCAATCTGCCATATACGTTAAAATTAACATTAATCTTTTCCCTTTAATTTACATGCAAATACATATAAAAAAATTTGCTTACCATGAGGAATAATTTTCGAAGTACTATTCAAATAATCCCGAAGTTTTAATTAACAAAATACATTAATAAACTTCACAACTAATTAAAAAAAATACAACAAAGTTTGCTTATAAAAAGAAACAAAATTTAAAAACTGTCTGAGATGAATAACGGAGAAACGAAAAAATACAACATTGCACGATCTATGAGCGTAAAAGGCTTGTTACTTTTTTCCTTTGTATTAGATATATCACTGATTGGCTTATTAATTATAGGAGTATTTCCTTCATCTGATACATAAACCTTTCTCGCCCTAACCAACTCTGGAGTTCAAGCTTTCTGAAAAAGAGAAAGAATAACGAGAAATATATTCGAAAGGCACGCAATTGTAACAGAACTGACGGTAGAACAGTGAAAAAGTAGCGAACACCGACGAAAAAGTATTCGAAGAGACGCCAGAGACGCGAATGTTTATGTCAGGTGGAAAACTAAAGAGAGGAGCTCAGTATGCTTGTGTTACGCTTTCCCTCCTCTCACTAAAGCTCACTCACAAAATACCGAAGTAAGATATTCGGTTCAAAAGTCATGGACACAGGGCACCCCCAGAAGTCTGTTAAAAATTCCAGCTTAAAATGCACACCCACACACACCCACACACCCACACCCACACACACACGCACACGCACACGCACAGACATATATATATATATATAACAGCAGTACTCTAAGGTTATACCCCAGCGATAAATAGGTGAGATACCTGGTTGTATGAGACGTTCATGAATGATACAAGTATGGAGTTCCTGTCCTCGAAAGGGACAAAGGGAAATGCTTTTTATGCTTCCTCAGTCCCAAACACATTCAACAACAAGTTTTAGGTACGTATTAAATATCAAGCTTACTCCGATGCTCGGTTCCAGAACATGATTAAGAAATTACAGAGGAAGTTCAACTTTTTCATGACAAAGTCGGATATTTTCTCTAACAATATTAAATTAGAATATACGTATGAACAAATATGATCTGTGCATATTCAATTCCTTCTCATTTCTGCTTTCTTTCTGCCAACTTTCGCAAGCTTACATATTCGTTTTTCCCCGTCCCGTTGTTACGCTTCTTTGGTTTAAATAATTTGTGTAATCGCGTTTCATTTGATTGGACCGAAGCTTTATTTTTCGTAATTTAAATTATAAAGAGTCCCCAAGGTGACTAACAGAAGAGCGTGAATCGCCCATCGGAACAAA
This sequence comes from Nephila pilipes, assembly GCA_019974015.1. Taxonomy (NCBI): domain Eukaryota; kingdom Metazoa; phylum Arthropoda; class Arachnida; order Araneae; family Nephilidae; genus Nephila; species Nephila pilipes. The sequence continues at coordinate 632,380 of BMAW01040450.1, read as the reverse complement.
GCATTTAACTCCTTTGATTACAATAAGGAATTTTGATTTAAAAGGTTAATTGAGTCGCTGAAAGTATTCTTCTCGTGAACATTATTATATATGTTAGCTTCATTTTTTATCACATAATGAATAGTTGTGTTGTAAAAATAAAGGTATTTGGAAATAATTAATGTTTTAATAAAGCCATGCAAACGAATAAATGTAAATCCCGTTCTTTACTGATACAGCCATTTTAATAGAAGTGCAATGAATCATAGAAATTCCTTATCAACGGTGTCTGGAACATTTTGCATTACTTCCAAGTAACTAATTGATTCAAAATACCTTTTTCTAAAAACAGTTTTATTTGATTATGGTAAAATATGTTTCCATAAATCAAGCATTAATTTTCCCCGAATGGCTGAATTGTCACAAAAATCAAGCATTCCATGCATTTCTAAGACTAGATTCTGTCTAGTAATCAAACATGTCAATTGCTACGCGTTCTTGAAACAAATAGTTTTTAGTTATATTTAAGGGGTCTCACACCTTTTAAAAAGACAAAAAATGCAACAAAATCTCACGCATTTTTAAATGGTTTTAATTTTTTTTATCGTGTTGTATGGTTTTTCTTATTGTGTGTAATTGTTTCGTGGAACATAAATTTTTGAGCAGTCAAAAAATATCGTATTAATTGAAACATATCCAATGAAAAATTTTGGAATTAAAGTATATTTTTAATTGAATTTATTGTAATTAGGAGTTTAGACCTCTTTGAAACTATGAAGCATATTATGGTCAAATTTTTTGAAAAAAATGTTACTAATATAGGTTGACAATTTTTTTTCTCACCATAGGAAAATAATTGATTGTTAAAATGATGAAGCATGAAACACTGATTAAAGTTCTTGATGAATTGCAAAAGTTTCAAATTCGACTTTCCTATTAAAAAAGATAATTAGATATTTATAATTTGAAATTGCTTCATTGACCATTCAAAGTAGTTAATCACATGGTCAAAAACTGCAGCTAAAAGTTTATGAGATTCCTTCGAACGGATTTGAAAGTATATGCGTAATATTAAGAAAATGACGTCCTGAGAAAATTTCTATCAAGCATAAGATTCACTAAAGCTTTAAGCATGTATTAATTGGATCTATGAAATACCAAATAATTGTGAATTGAAAATAATGTAAAGTTTTTAAAGACAATGAATATCCCTTTATTAAAATAATGTACCTCATTAATTATTCAGAAATTATAAGTTCTGAGATTCACCTTATGCATATCTTCCTTCTTTAGAGGTTAAATTTTTATAAGTAATCACTAACAATAATATTTTGCCATGTAGCGCATTCTTTGAGATGAGATTAAAATTTTTCTATACAGTCTAAGCCCTTTCTATATCCATTGATGTCTTGGTACACGCTCACCATCAGTCAAACCAAGCGATTGCATGATTTTTAGTTCTGCTTTTATTGCCATCATTAAAGTGGCCTCGGTAGCCTAATGGTTAAGGCATCGGATTCGCGACCGGTGGTTTTCGTTGAATCATGGGTTTGAGCCTTGATGCGTCGTTTAGCCGAGGCTGATGCACGTTAAATCTATCGGACCCCAAAGTCCTCCCTTTGGCGTGGTGTGGAACTTAGGAGAGGGGACACCAACTCAGGTGTCAGCTTCGGCACTTGACCGAGGTTCAAATTTACGAGGTCCGTCGCCAATAGCCCTAGTGTTGATTCTAGTGTGACGTTAATAAAAACAAAACTAAAACTAAATCCCTTGAACTTATCGACTATTTAATTCGATTTTAAAATGTTTATGGAGCTTAGCAGTAGTCAATGGCCCTCGTGTTACTTCTAGTGCGGCGTTAATAAAACCAATTCAATACCATAATTAAAAAAAAAAAACAATTGCTTCATTTGTAGAAATGTCAACAATCTTTCTGCCTCTACTTAACGTATTCGAGCATAATTTCCATATTAATGAATTATGGATTCGTTTGTGTTTGAGCTTAGATTGTGATAGATCATTCCATATTCATTTTATGAAATCCGTGACTGCTAATGGTTGTTTGTTTTTATGTTTATGAAAGCCCCCTAATAACCGTCTAATAAATTATTTTGGTATTTAAACCAAGAATTAAAAGCGTCGGGACAAAAACAACACAGTGGTTCGTTATCACTTGAACGGAGATGAAAATACATCGCCAAACAGCTTTTCGTACACCTGTTAGGGATGCTTTATTTTGTCTAACTGCATTTCCAAAATACTGAGTAATCAATGATTTTATGGGTCAATCTGCCCTTTCCACCAATCGACTTCCCCTCACTGAATTTAAAGTTCCCTTGCTTCAGTTTTCATAAACTTTCCTCCATTCTTTTTGGGACGTGTCCGATACATTTTAGTTTTTACTACAACTTATTACACAGGAAGATATTAGTCAGAGTCAAACGTTTAATCAATAAATGTGTTAAAAGGATATGTGAGTATGAGGAGATAAAAACACGACAAAGATTGGCAATTTATTATGGAAACTTTCCGATTCCCATTTTACTTCCATCAATATTTTAAATATTCAATGTGAAAAAAAATAGTCTTTCCATTGATAATTTCTAAAAACGACAGGTTGCTTAATTAACTTTGCACTAGAAGTAACACTAGGGCTATTGACGACGAAACTAGTAATCGTGAACCTCGGTCTAGTGAGGAGGACGACACCTGAGCTGACATCTCCTCTCCTAACTTCCACACCATAGTACTTTGAGCTTCGAGAAATTTAACTTGCATTAGAAATAATAGGCTTCTTGGTGGGACTTTAATGGCATCAAGACTCGAAAACCGCTGTCCGCGAGTCCACGACCAGGACCTCTAAACAACCGCGGTTACTCTAAATACAACAGATCACGGGGTACCTCTTCCCGTTTCTTGCGTATACTTTCTAGGGCATTTGTTAATAAATATAAGAGAATCCCGTGTAACGATAATGTTTTAGAATTACTCTATCTATAACTTTCTAAGGATTCTGGCTGTAGGAGCAGAGAGCTCACAGCCGTCTTTCTTTCTGACTAGTCATGAGTTCTAGTTTTGATTCCACTAACTATGTTACTTGCCATGCAAAGAGGCGGACACACTTGAAATCTATGAAGCTCTAAGTGCCTCCTCCGTATACATGGTGGGGAAGTTTGAAGAGGGAGGTATTAAATTAGGTGTCGTCCTCTTCACTTGACCTAGGTTAGAAATGACGAACTTCGCCTCCAATAGTTTTAGTGGTGGTGTTTCTTATTCGGAAGTTAATTATCAATCAATCAATAAAAATTTTCTGCTCTTATCTTGCTCTGTAATCCATAAAAGATCTGTTTTTTAGAATTTTCAAATAGTAGTGCTATAATAAAATTTGTGTGACAGCATTGACAGCTAAAAACTGAAACGAAAAATACTCCTGTCAACTCCTGCAACGGATACTTGGAAAATATTTGAATTAATTTTTCACAATCCTTATTTGATAATCAAAAAATTTAATTAGTTCTTATGCATCTTATAAATTGCACAAAAACGAATGATTAACAACTGATTCCTTGACGCGTCAAAGATGGTAAAAGACATGTCATAGAATTGTTAATTATATCTTGATAAGTTTTAAACTTTTTAAGACTTTTTGCTTGATGCCATTAAAAATGAAAAACCATTGTTCTTTTATATTTCCTTCTGTCGTGTTTGATAACTATGAACGAGTAATTGAATAAATGTAAATTGAATAATTAAATAGAAATAAGCAAACAGATTTTTTATGAAATAAAATAAAATTTTGATCTCATAAAGAGTTGCTAATATTTTTTTGCACAGAAGTAACAACGTAACGTGTAGTTCACAGAAAATTCACTTTCTTGGTTTTCTTTTTCAGATTCAATTTCATACGCGTTTCAGTGTGTAAGCTTCTAAATTTAATAAACCATCACCACAACGTTGTCATTTTCTCTTGAATTTTATGTAAGCCTCCAGAGAGATATGTAAACTTTGTTATACTATGTACGGTAGGAGGCATAAAATATTCAACATGATCTTTTCCCCCCACAGAGATGTAGAAAGCATTTTTGACCTAGAAAAGTCGAAGAGAAATTTAATTTAGAAACTGTCACTCGTGAAACCGGGAAGAAATGGCGTTCCTTGCGTCAAGCAGCTCGTGCAAGTAAAAGTCTAATATAATCTTATTAAATATGACTTTTTTCCCCGCATTCAAGAAGGAATAAAACTGTGTATCAATTTCATATTTCTCCCCTTGGGTACCATCGAGTTCAAAACATTCATTGTGGAAGAACAGGAGCTTGAAATCTTTTTTTAAGAGATAAAACAGTTTTCATGTTTAAAAAGTAGGTTTATTTTTTCACTTTTGTAGAATTTATTATCTGTAGTGTAATTGCATTAGATTTTGTTTTCCAGAAATGTTGATATTTAATATTAAATAATTTTTTCTGAAACATTTTTGTATTTCATAGTTATAGCAACATTTGTTTCAATTTATCGCATTTATTCCTTCTGCTTTATTTTTATAGGATTGAATTTATTTTTAAATTGATACAATTTTTAGAAAAATCAATGGTGGCAAAAGTAAAAACCTCAAATAAATGTTTCGTTAATAAATAAGCTTTTCCAAGCTTATATATAACTGAAAAAATATATAAATAATATTTACAACATTTGACATCACTTAATGTTAAAGATAATTTTTATTGCTTTGTCTTTTAAAATTCTACGAGTGAGCTTTAATAATATTATTTTAATCTTTTCAAAAATTTTGCTCGATAGTTATTTATTTTTTGGTAAAATAAATTAACAAGGAACTTCAATTTATATTTTTATTTGCTGTCTTGTTTTTCGCTTAGGTAACTTAAATTAAAGTTAATCACCTAAAGTCCATAATGTGAAGTGTGAATGATTTAAAAAGGATAAAATATGATAATTGTTAGATGGGTTAGCGAGAAATCAATACATTTAATTTTAGAATTCCTACTTCTAACTAGTTCATGAAATTATAAGAGCAATTGACAATAAAACAGTAGAATACAATTAAAAAGTGACGCTATTTGATCAAATGCTCAGAAAATGATTTAAAAACCATACTAGTATCAATAGAATATATTGTATACATTAAAATATCTTTCTAAGAGACTTAGAAAATGAATTTAATGAGGTACAAAATTGATTAAACTTTAAATGCATCTGAAATATATGTTTATGAGGTAGACTAATTATTGAGAGGAATTTTTTTAACAAAAGCTTAACTAATACTTTTTTTATAATCAGCTATTCCCAGAATGAACTTTATAGTTCATCCCTCTTAAAAGGAGACTATTGCTGGTAGTCGGTTGTAACTTAATTATATTACAGAAGCTTTTCTTATTCCACCGAATAATTAGAAATAACTGTCTTCTTTACAAAGAAAGACATGGAAATCCCGTTAAATTTCGAAATTCCTCACTATTAGGTGAAATTAGGAATCTTTAGATTTCTCTAAAGGTACTGTTATCTCTTTTGTTTCGAAAATTCTGCAGACTCTTTCTCGTTTTTGTCAGTAGCAATAATTTTTAATCCTTTTTCGGTAGGGGATTTAAATTTTATCAGTAAATAAAATCTTCATGTCCTAACCTACAAGGCAGATGCATCAATAAACTGCTTTGGTTTTACCCATTCGAACGAATGTAACAAATTTAATTTTTCACTATAAAATGTTCACAAAAATGCATCTTGTGAGTAACAGACGCTTTTAATAAACTAGGGTTCGTTCAAAGGTAAATACGGTTGTCATTAAGAATGAAACTCCGATATAAATGAAAGTGAACTTACCTTTATCTTAGGTCCCAATTCTGTATGATCTCATTAATTATAAATTATATATAAAACGTTCCAAAAAAAAGAGTGTGATTAGTAATAATCTCTAATTAGGTGGTTCTAGAAATTGTGTTGTAAAAGTTTGAACATAGATGATGAAGTTTAGGAAATGCTGAATTTTAAGTTTATTATGACACAAACAATAAAGACTGTTGAACACAATATTGAAATGTTACAACTTCATTCATTCATCGAATTTTAATCAAGGAACTGAAAAAAATCATAATCCCAAACCAAAGATTGTAACACTTACATGTTTGTTTACCTTAAATTTCTGATACTAAAAAAAATATTCATGCAGGAGATGTCGTTTACACGATTGATTGAGACGATGGGAGTGATGGGATTATTTTATTAACCTCGCACAGAGAAACAACTTGATAACTGTTGGCGACGGACCTCGTAATTTTTACTCTCGGTCAAGTGACGAGAACGACACATGAGCAGACATCTCTCTCTCAAACTTGCACACCACGCCAACGATAAGATGATGATCAATAAGAGGAATAAAAATGGGATTATCGCCAGCTGATGCTTCTAGACATCTTAAATGGTCACCTAGTGTGGTTCAAAGACTCAGTGATCAATATGAATCTATAAATGCAGTATCGAAAATCCCCATTCATTTCCACCCTCGGAAAGCAGCTCTTCGAAACGGAAGGAGCACTTCTATGCCTTAGTTCACATTTCATACAGCACTTTTACCAATTCAAATTGAGCACTCATATTCAGATATCTTTTTGGAGCGATTCATTGAATTGGGAGCTTCTAAGTAAAGTCTTATTAACTTTCCTGTCTCAAGCAGAAAAAATATTATGTTTTACTCGCGTCTATTAGACCCCGTGCGACTTATATGTATTCAAGATCATAAATTTTTTTTCTTTATGTTTCATTGTTTCATTTAATTTATTTGTTTATCAAAATGAAGTGCCCATTTTATATCCCTTATTACTCCTCCACATTTATCTTTTTACCTTGCACCTCTAACCGTCGCATTTGTTGTTTGTTAAGTGGTCTTCAGAATCCAATTTCTTGTTTGTTAAAGGGCCTCGAGAATTTAACAATCATCTATGTATTCAAAAACATATTAAATATAACGATCCAATGAAGCAAAGCCAAAATTTGAAACTTTTACCATATGATATTCATATATATTTACATTCGTTCTCTTGCTGTTATTCACTTTTTAAAACAATCTCAAGAAGTTACAAAGAAATGTAAATTGGACACCTTTTACCCTATTGTGAAAATTAATATTTTAGTTCTCGCAGAATTCTGAAGTACGGCATCGACGAACATTTTCAAAAGTAATGTTGTCCAGAAGCAAAATGCCACGTTTTAGAGTTATACATACTTTTAAAAAAAAATCAGTCGAAAAAAATTCAAAACACAATTATTAACTATTAAAGTTTAAAAAACAATCCAATTGAAATTCATACAAAATTTTTCCGTTAATACTATTTCTAAATATTGGTAGAAGCCATAGAGAAATTTATTTTGAATTTACGTAGGGATTTCAAACTATTGTGATAAAAACTTACTGAGAAATCCTGTGTATAAACTAAAATGTTTCGTTTCGAGAAAAAGTGAAGTTGAGGATGAAGAATAACATAAAAAAAGTTAAGCTTGGTTCAGTTTTTTGTCGATAACTTTGGAAGTTGTGGTAGTAACTTTAAGCTTTGGACACCAAAATACACTCTATATATATATATATAAAAAAAAAAAACGACGCACCAAGAAGGAGTTGTCCACTTGTAATGAAATGTCTTATGCACACACATTTGGACCCAGCATGGAAATGATTAAAATTTAGTGTCCAATGAATGAATAGCGGGAGCTACAGCGCATCGGAACTGCGCATCCAGCAGTGTATATAAGAAGGGATTATCAATTTGAAAGCAAATTTTCTGTTACTTTGCGATTTAGGATACCTTTCAACGACAGAAAAAATCCCTCGTCTCAGGATTCGAGCTCATTACGAGCAACTGTCAGAGTTTGAAAGAGGCAAGTTGGGCAGATCGCAGAATCTCTCGTCATATGGGTCGAAGCAATACGGCGATAAGAAGATGCGGGCAAGAATGGGTAGATAGTGACAGAAATCAGCGTCATGATGGTAGCGGTCGACCTAGGAAGCTATAATTATCAGATCAGCTGTCACAGCGCCTAATTCATCGTTATCAACCATCAGACGTGCGACCCGCGCACGAGTTTCCATGACTATTCACAGACGGCTGACAGATTAAAATCTATGCTCGTACCGATAGCTATGCCACCTAACATTCACGTCTGCACCCTATCGAGCCAGATTACAGCGGTGCTTGGCTCTATCAGGTTGGAGTGAGGCTGACTGTGGACGTATAGTGTTTAGCGACGAACCCGCTTCCAACTGTGTCCTGACGATCATCGAAGACGTGTCTGGAGACGCCCAGGGCAGCGTGCTGTTCCTGCATTCACTATTGCACGTCACACAGGCCCTCAACCAGGAGTTACGGTCTGGTGTGTCATTTTCCTTGATAGCCGGACCCCTTTGGTCGTCATCAGAGGCACACTTACAGCATAGAGGTACGTCGACGACATTCTGAGACATGTTTTGCTGCCGTTCCTTTTGCAGTACCCTGGCCTAATTTTTTAGCAACATAATGCCAGACCACATAAAGCAGGTGTTGCTATGTACTGTCTTACTGCTTGTCAAACACTTCCTTGGCCAACCAATCTCTCTCCTATCGAGCATGTCTGGGACATGATGGGAAGGCGACTGCATCTACCAGGGAATGTTGATGACCGACAATTGGAGCAAATTTGGAAAGAAATACCGCAGGAGACCATCAGGGAGCCTTTTCCCTCTATGCCACGTCGTGTGGCAGCTTGCATCCAGGCTGTAGGTGTTTCAACACCTTATTGAGCCCGTTACTTTTTAACTATGTAATTGAAATAAATCACTCAATTTTTCTGAAATGTTAATCATTTTCTATTTTGAAAATAATTCTTTTATCCACCAATTTTTGTCTCCATCGGAAACCGCCTTCTTGGTGCGCCGTCGTGTTTCTTTTTTTTTCTCGTTATATAGTGTATTTAGATAAGGTGGGGCTCAAACATATATATTCTCAAAAAGTCAAAAATTGTGATATTTAATGGTGATATTTATATGCTTCGGAAGCAATCGACTTTTTATTACAAATTTATTTTGTTTTATACATATTAATTTTAACTTATTTTTAACTGACAAAAGATATTTATGAAGCACATTAGTTAAGAAAAATTATTTTGATTTCATTTTTAGATATCTGTTTGGGACGTATTCTTTGTACCTTCTTTTTTGAGTATTCTAAAGGTTTTTGAATTTTCCTCCGTTGAAAATTGCAATTTCTTCTTTATTGTTACTCGCTTCCTGATATTCCGAGATGTTCATTCAGAAGATTCCATAGTTCCTTAAGTAATGATGTTTTGAAAAGCTGGTTTTAATCTTAAGAAGGATTTACATACATAAAAGCACCAGAAGCATTTATTGCGTACAGAGGAGCTATGTTGTAGAACAAGCGCACACATATTATCTCCCAGTCTCTCTTTGCATATACGTGCGGCAGCTAACTTATCACTGGTGCCTACTTCAGCTTTAGTTTTGTGGCCGTGGTTGCCGAGTGATCATGTGTCGCAAATTCGAAGCGAGCGTTGTTTCCTCGGAGTAGAGGATTTGAGCCCCTAAACATCCAACCTACAGCGGGGAGGATGCACATCACTAAATTTGTCGAGGCACTGTGTCCTCTCGCGATGTGATGCAAACATTTGGAAAAAAGCCTGCAGCTCTGTTATCGTCCTCGACATTTGATCGAGGTTGACAATTACGATATCTGACGCCAATAGCCTTCATTTGCTTTTGAGTATGACGTTAATAAACACTCAATCAATTAGCTTTACTTGAATCATAATGTCTAATGTATCTGGTTTTATTTTTTTTTTCTCACCTAGAACCTTGACTTCAGAGTGCATAGTTGAAAGATGAATTATCGGTTCATTTTACGTATATTCGAGGAATATACGTAAAACAAGATATAATTAAAGGCTCCGGAAGCTATTATGAAATAAATTATAGAAACGCGTGCACGCGCGTCGAATACTCATTCAAGGTTAAAAAAAAGATTAAACCACGTAACACAAGAACCATTTAAAAATAAATTTAAATACATAATATTCTAAAGATCAAATGTTTAATTATATCACACAGCTTGAAACTGTCATAAATCTTTTTAGTAAATTAAAAATAACAAAATACTCATTTATAAGATTCTAATGCTTCCTTAAAAGAAAGAAAAACCAATTTAAGTATCATAAGAAACTATTCGAAATTTGGAGAATAACCTTCATTGAATTAACTTTCAATGCTAAGGATTATTACATTTGTATGGATCAAGGATTAAATGATCAATTTACCACTGTGTGATGTGGGGACCTTTTTAAAGAAATTGTTTCATTTTTTTTCAACTTTTTGTACTTCAACTAATTAGCTTCATCTTCATTTATTTACACTTGCTCAAAAATCTTATGATCTTTGTAAGAACAATCCAATATTTTGCAGTAAATTAAATGCTGAACTTTTCTAAATTTTTTTAAAAAACGTTCTTGCACCATTAGCATAGCATTCAACAGAATTCACCCACCATTTCAACGGAATTATTCCCTAGCAGGATAGCAATCATTATAATTCCGTTGAAATATATACAACTTCTCAAATATCTAAAAATAAATTTTGATCGTGGAAGAAAATGCCGAAAACGATTCAACGAAATTTCACTCTTTTCATTCAGAAGAAGTTGATTCTAACAATGGTTTCAAATTAATATAAAGAAATTAGAGATAGGGAATCATTAAAATTTAAAGTGTATAAAAAGTGAAATGTTGATTTTTTAAAATTTAATGCTCTAACTAAAAGAACAGGAAAACTCAAAGTGTATAATTGTTAAAATCGCAAGGCGCCTCAATGGAATAAAATTTAATTATTTTAAATGCATTACAGAAAAAAATAGCAATCAGCAGCAATCAAATGTTACTTGAGTACCAGCCCCAAGGACTCTTTACTCTGTCTGACTTTTTGAAATTTCACCAAAAGTTAAGAAATAGATGAAAGTGCAGATGAAAGGGATAGTGTTAGTTCTTTTTGTGGTAATAATAAATATTCCTATAAGTGATAGTAATTTTGTTTATTTATTTAGTAATATAAGTGAATATTTGATTAATTTACATAAGTTTTGTTTATAGATACAAATAATTAATATTTTTATGTATCATTTCTTAAAATTTTCTCTTTATGTAGTAAGAACGTTTTAAAAGAGGTAGATTGCTGTTTTTCTTGAGAGAAATTAGCTATAAAGAAGGAAGATGGGGTGGGGGGAAAGAGAGGAACAACGAAATATAGACATGGATCTCTTGTTGAAGGGTTGTTGTAGCCGATACAAAAGGAGAGCAAAGCCGAAGTAGTTATTGAAGGGACGACAATTTTTGATGATGGTGATGTGAACTGAACGCGTAATAGAGTGGGGGTTGATGAGTCCGCAGGTGGGAATAAATTTAAAAGGGAATCAGATGGAATGAGAGATTTCATAGAGGTTGTAAGTTAAAATAGTTATATCGTGATCGATAAGGATAAGCGTGGGTGCCAAGATTATGGACAAAAAGGAGTAGGGCTTGAATTAAAAGATTTTCATGATCAATTAATCTATTATAAAATCTTCTCAATATGTAAGCAATCTGTGTTTTAATTGGGGGGGGGGATTTTAAGATCTTTATGTGATAGGGAGTTTCTGATGTAACAAGGAGCATTTGTTATTATTCTTAAGATTTTATTTTGGAGTACTTGTATTTTTCTAATATGGGTGGCGGCAATGTGACCCCTAATTGAGGCCACATAGAGAATTATTGGTCTTATGACTTGTTTATATAGTAGAACTTTGTTGGAGAGGGAAAGCACAGAGTGCCAACCAATCAGCGGAATACAGCTATGAATTTTGGAATCCAGATAGACGCCGAGGTATTTAAACTCAGTGATCCATCCGATGTTTTAAAAAAAGTAATCATTTGACACTTAGTTTTCTTCTGCTCGTTCTCTTAAAAATAAATATAGTGATAAATATGTGCCGTCCCTTGGAGTTTGCATAAAACAGTGGCAATTTGAAAAAGAATAGATAAGAAATAATAATTATACATCTTTCAATGACAGCAAAAAAATATATAACCTTTTATTGTATTATTTTACCATTTTTTTTTTCTCTTTTCTTCATATTTTTCATTACAGATTTATTCAAAATGATTCTTTCGATTTCAACATTCAATACCTATATAAATATAATACATACATAGCACGATAATAAACGAATGCAAAGAGAAGATATTTAAGTTTTTTTTTTACAAGAGTTTGATATATAACTGTGCCTCTAGCTACATGCATAATATCAATTCGATATGTAAATTCCTGCCAAACATGTTGTAAAGTGTCAGTAGAATTGGATTGCACAGCAGTAGAAAGCTGCTGTTTGAGATCAAAGAAATTCGCGGGTACTAGAGAGGGTAGTAAATTATTAAATTGAATATATTTTAGGCAAAATGTAATTTTTTTGCCGTAAAATGAAAACAACATAAAAATAAATTTCTACGAATTAATCTATTTTTAATACTAATAAAGGATCATTCAAGAGAATCATCCGATTTCAAAATGCTATATTTTCATAAATAAAGGATACAGAAGGATAAGTAATACATGAATGGAAAAGGAAAAAAAAAAATAAATAAATAACAGTTTGTTGTACAACTGTTTAATATAACTTCCTTTAGTTACATGTATTATGTCAGTTCTATTTGTAAATATTCCCGCCAAACATTTTGTAAAATGTCAGGGGTAATTGATCGTACGGCAGCAAAAATAAGCTGCTGAAGTTCACATAAATTTGTGGACTCTGATGACCCACACACCTTATCTTCACAAATCTCCAATGAATGAAATAGCATGGGATTATATAGGGTGACTTAGGTGGCCAGCTGTGTAACATCAAGTTATCTGGTCCATTACGATCGATCCAACTGCGAGGAAGTTCTATGAAAGCTTCCAAATAACCTTTGTTGAAATTACTCCACGAAGAACACACGAGGATTGTTTATTTTTCCCAATATAAAACTTCAGCTATTTTCTTTCGTATTAATATATTATTTATCACTGTTTTAAATTTAATTTTACAAATATGACATTTTGAAATCGGATGAATTATTTTGCATAACTTTGTATTACGACTACTACAGTGTAAATGCTGGCGATGTTAAATGTGAATTGAAATTTTTATTTAAATCTTTTTCCTTCTCTAGCCTTTTTGTCCTTTAGCTATGTCTAATTATATAATTTCATTCCGAAATGCATTCAAATAGATATAATAATTTAAAAGACACAATCGTGCACAAAAGGAGACTATATGAGAATATATGAATGTCTCTAAAATATTGAACGCAATCAAGTTATTTCCCAAGTGGGCACTGCAGCTGGGGGAAGCTTCGAAGTTTTCTCACTGCGGCTTTGTCAGCCAAAGAGATTAAAAGACTCAACAAGGATGGGATATATTTAAGGAAATGGACTCAGAAAACTCATTAGACTCGTACTTACTAAATTTAAAATGATCACACAAAGCATTCGTTTATTCAGTTTCAGAGAGAGGGAGTGGGCAATGATTATCTCTCCCTAAGTGAGTTAAAGGAATTCCATACGGTAAAGAGGTCCACTGTTAAATTTTACTCTGAAATTACAACAACTGTTGGAGAACTTAAGTAAAACTTTGGATTATATAATATATCCTTTGAAGAATGAGAGGTTTTGAATAAATGCGAAGTTGAAGGAGAATAACTAATTAAAATTCATATAATGGATTAGACGAAAACGGATGTTAAATTCGATATTCCTCAGATTAATACAAGAGGATTTTAAATATGCGTAAACAATTAAAGACGATTAAAATTTACACTTAGGAAATAATTATTCAAATTAGTTGCAATTTGAAAAGTTTTTTATGATGAACAATAAATTATAATAAGAGAACGTGTTATTCAACGTAAAAAAATGAATCACATTTAGTGTTAATAACACCGGTAAAAAAAAACGAGTTTTTTGAACATGAGTTTCTTTCAAACTTCATACTTTGCGTCACATAATTTTTTATACAAGAAAACGAAATATAAATCCTAAATAAGCTCTGTGCAAAGAACAAATTTAGCCATCCAAGGTGTGCTTTTTTAAATTATTATTAAATTACTCAGTTAAATATAAAAATTAAAGTAAACGATGAAATATATCAAGAAATGGACAATAGTAAACTTTTCCGATATTAAAATTAAAAGTTTATGGTAAATTATTAAATTGAATACACTTAAGCCAAATGTAATTAAAATTAAAGCAAACGATAAATTATTAAATTCAGCTGCCGTTTGGCGACTTGGAGTAAAATTTAATTCTGTAAATAATTAGTTTTAATCAATTACTTTTTTATTAATTATAATCACACAAATTATCATATTTTCATCTAAATCAATCATTAAAACTTTTAGCTCATTTGAGTGCTTTTAAATGTGAGAAAAAAACTTTTAAAGATTTGACTCAGACAAAGTTACAATTTAAGTTATAGAAAACCAAATAAAAATGTAGAAAGTCATTGTTAAGAATAATTATATTTGTATTTATTCTTAAAAAATGGTTAATTTTAAAAAAAATGTTCTCAAACAACTACAACAAAAACTGCTTTTTAAATTGTAATTAAAACTACGCATAAGCAACAGCTTATTTTAATCTTAAAACTATATATATATTGGTAAGGAATCACTGAGTTTCCAGTGGCTCTCTTTAACAACGCCAGTAGTTAAAACTTCTTAATAACTAGTCCGACTGGATCGTTTCTTTTTGTATTGTCGTAATGGTGCAGCAGAATATGACCGGTCAACTTTCTATGGACTCAATGGAGCAGGGTTTGTAACAGTCACCGGCAACCAAGGTCACTAACTCTCTCGCCCTCCATGGATCAAAAACGTCCCTCGCTCAAGTGGTCGCCCAGGATTTGAACACTAGAAGGTAGCACAGCCTAGAATTACTGATTGTATGTGCCTTCGACATAAAATGCTGGTCTCAGTGCCTCTAACTGAAACAACCGCACATAAATCACAACTTCTAATATCCCGACAAGACCCATCACTCAATTAGAAACTGATTCTTATGAGTGTAATATTTGAGAGAATTCGTAGATTACTTAGAAGATTTTTTTCATTTTAGAATAAGCCATTTAGAATTGGATAGATAACTGTAAAATGTATTTCTCAATGTTTATGAAAACGGAATTTGAAATTTATTTGCGTTTGAAAAGCATCAAAGAACAATATAGAAACTGCACTTTTCCTCTTAGCAGTTATTAAAATATTTAAATAAATTTAATATGAATGAAACTGTTCGTAATTCAGTGAATGACCCTCGAGAGAATGACACTCAAGAAATGAGGCACAGCAAACGTTAGTGGACTGGATTGTTTATTTTGCTCTGATACCTCTACTTCTCCCTCGTTGGAGTCAAGGAATACATTAAATATCTCACGCTAAAATTGCTAGAAAGGGATCTACATTCATGTACATGTATATTGAACAGAAAGCGATATTTGTTTCTCAAAGAATCGCTTCAATATCACAAAATATTGAAAATAATTATATTTTTTTTAAAAAAAAACTAATGATAAAAAAAAAATATCTCTACAATATTTCATTTCCTGAGACTCGAAATTGTTCAAAGCGTGCATTTTTTTTCTAAATTTGTAGTATATTAAAATACGCAAATCATTTTTATACATCATATCTTCCAGTTCTACTTCTTTCGACGAGAATTTCACCGAAAAAGCTATTTAATAGTGTGAATAATTTTTGTCTCATAATGTGACAAAAAACATGTACTTTAGCAGAAACAAATGAGTTTCTTAAATGAAAGAGAAATTTAAAGTACGTTGTAGGATTTCAACGAAAATTCAGGAAACAATTTTTTAACAAATTCCAATTGTTTCATCGTATCAACAACATACACATAAAAAAAACAACTCGTTTTCTTTTCCCCTTAAGTTTCATTTTTCTTAGTAAGGAATTGATTACTTAAAAATAAATTAATTGATATATATATATATATATATATATATACAGTGCAAATATATTCAGATTTTATAATTAGATTTAAAGGGATCCATGAACTCGCTCTCCTATCACTAAACTGAATATCGATGTAACTAATTAAGCGTTGGTGTACCTGTCACTCTTCAGACGGTTGTTAATGACGATGCGTGTAATGCCAAGGTTACTCTGACGATTGCTTTGATCTCGCGTTCTGTAGTAATTCTAGATCAACCGTTGCCATCTTGATGATGTATCTATGGCTTAATCATTCGCGTCAATATCGTAGAATTTGATACTTTGCTTCTTTTAGCTCCATATCTTTTTGATTCTACTCTTCCTTTATTCTTGATCTTGCATTTTATATCCATGGCTCAATAATTCAGGTCATCTAATTTGTTTTCAATACCCCGATTTCAGATCCTGTTTCAAAATGTAACATGCATGAATCCTTGGGATGGATATTAGTAGCGTCAAAGCGAGTAAACAGAATCAAAATCGAAGGGAATTTATACATAAGAAATGAGAATCTTCTTTGAAACGTATCATCCGTAAGTTTGGATGAGCTAGAATTCAAACTGTTCATTAAATTAGCCTTCAAAATTTAATCATTCGACCGTTAGTGTTAGTGAATTTCTTTAAATTACAGTTTAGAATTTCTTTTCAATATCGGTTCAAAATTAATATAATCTGTTAAACAATTTTCGCCATTTCCCGTATTTATTCATATCGATCGCTTAATATATAGTCGAACAAAACTAAACCTGTTCGAATGTTTTGCCTTTATTGTGGCTGTAACGAATTGTCCGAAAACTATCTCCGTGTTTCTTCGATAAATAGGCCATTGCGTCAATGCTAACATTGACACTTCAGGCTATTTATCTACACCGTTAGATGATAGATTGACTTGTTCATGATATTTTGGGGCTCTACACTTGCGATAAAATATTCGATCAGAGAGAGAAAAGAAGAAACGCTTTGCTATTTCCTCTCCCTACGATGGTGAATAAATTTATATTTGCCAAAGCATCCGTTCTCACAATGAATCAGAGACTTGGTTAATAATTATTCACCAAAAACACCGCATATCTTAGATTAAGTGCTAAAAATGGTGAAAGGAAGGAAGAATCAGTTACTCGTATTTTTATTTATATTTCCTTCATTGCTGATTGTTTGGACAATGTAGATGCCTTAAAATAAAAGGAACAAAACGGCCTTGAAAGAGAAAAAAAGCTCAGAGTTACTGACGTTACGTTGCAAAGTTAATGCTTTTATTGAGAAGGGATGGATTATAGCTTCCTTAAATTAACGTAATTTCTTCAGACACTGCACTTTGCATGTATCATCCAAATCCTATTATTGCTTTTGTGACGTATTTACTTCGACATTTAACTGTACAGCCATCTTTAAGTTTAATTAAATAGTGATTAAATTCAAAACTCCAAATGAAGATACTTAAGAGAAGGACAACACACTTTGTTATCTATCAAAGAATATGCGAGATCGCTCTCCCACTCGAATCCCTCTTAAATCAGTGAATCCTAGTTTAAATTCACATAATAAAGTTTTAGTTTAGCCAATCACTCCCTCCGAATAAGTGAGTGAGTTATGTAAGAGTTTAATCAACAAAGAGCCAGATATGGCTATGCTGCACGAAACAAGGTGTTTAGACATTTAGAAAAATTGAAAAAGATAAAAATATTGGTTTAAAAGACGAAGGGTCGAAAGTAGCGAAGGATCGCTGGGGTATCTCGAGGGTACGTCATCCGTGTCTACCAAAGACAGTAAACCCCATGCGAATGAAAAAGATCATTACCCAATTACCCTATTGTACTACCTAAAGAAGGTAAACCCTTGAGAGCCGCATTCCAATTCAAGCACTTCTCAATTATAATAGATTCGACTCCCACTATTCTGAACCAAAGTCCTTTCCACTACTTTCAATATAAATGATTAATTACGGAGGTTTACTGAGATCTACAACATTTATTCACACTTGTGGTGTTTTATCTTTTATCACCCTTCTCTTTCAGTTTTGTTTCTCTTATGTAACACTAACCCTAGTTCAACCCCTAACACTTCTTATTTTCATCTAATTTACCTACACACGTCTCATTTGGTTGTTAAATAGTTGTAATTATATGCAGTTTAAATCACCAAAATGTCCCCAAGGTCAGTGAAGAGAAAATCACGATTAGCCTAGTGTCACAATTTCCTTTTTTATTTGAAGTGGTTAGAAAAATTCATATTTCAAATTCATATTTCACATATTTACTGAGATTGGTAAGACTGGTTATTCGACTAAAGTTATATAACATTGTTGTGCACAACATATGTAGTATGGTGGAAATTGATACGAATCATGAATCTAAAGTCTTTTATTGGGTGTAAGAAAACAATTGAAGATACAATTTTAATAGTAATGCCTTTTTTGGAATTGCAAAAAATTTTAATATTTTATTTTTTTATCACAAAATTTGTAATAATATATAACTATGTTCATAAAAAGTTCTGGAACCAGTTCTATCAACATTTGAGCACGTTGCAGTACAAATCACCTAATTTTTGATGAAAGTTTGCAATTCATTTGAAACATTTAAAACATTTATCTTGCGGTCATTAATGCATTTTGTACTAAAGTATCGTTTCCATTAATTATAGCTATCGGTTACTGGAACGAATTCATAAATCCTAATGCGGTATAAATAATCAGGTATTATATAATTCCAGAATTAACGGAACAAATTATTATATTTTGTTATACTAGTACTTCTGGGGAATAAATGCACTGTTATTAATCAATAATTTTAAGCATTTGCTTATTAATATTATTTTAAAAATGTCTGTTTTAACTAAGTAATATTAATACAAATTGTTATTAATATGAATGGTTTTTGTCACTTAAACGGAGTTAAGTTATTCATATGTCAGAGTAAATTAAACTAGACTAAGTGTAGAATATAATTAGAGTATCAAAATGAATTAAAACGTAAATAAAAAGTGGTTACAAAATGCATATTTTCAATAAATGAGAAAATATTTTAACTATATTTTAATGGGTATTTGGACATTTAGATGCAAATCACGAAATCATTCATTCTAAAGTCGAAAAATATTTAATTAGTAATTATTTAGCAGATCCTACTTAAAAGATTAGTACTACATATTGAAAAAGTGGGAATTCAAAATAACTCACAAGAGTGAAAGAAATTTTATAATTATAAATATTTATAATATATACCTTCAAAACTGCAATGGCATTAATTATTCGTCTCACGTGGAATGTTTCCGTTCGAAAATATAAAGCGAAATTCACAAAGATGAATGGCATACAGGTGACAAAGATGATTCCAGAAGTGGTACCTATCATTTAAAAAGTGCCTTAAATGAATGTTAAATGTAATATAAGAAATTGAGTTGTTGTGATGAATAGATTTTTTTAAACACCTTTTTTGTACTTTGTGCGAGAGTATTATTTTTGATATAATCCGATAAATAAACATTTCAACTAGTTCTATTAACAAAATGGTATGTAAAAGTTAATGAAGATTCTCTCTCTGCTGATTGAATGGGGCTTTGA
This sequence comes from Nephila pilipes, assembly GCA_019974015.1. Taxonomy (NCBI): domain Eukaryota; kingdom Metazoa; phylum Arthropoda; class Arachnida; order Araneae; family Nephilidae; genus Nephila; species Nephila pilipes. The sequence goes on along the minus strand of BMAW01040450.1, from coordinate 612,783 downwards.
TTATATAATCGTTCGAAAACAACAGAAAGGAATAACTGTTAGAACACAGGCTCCTAATTGGGTGCCAAAAAGAATGGAAAATTGAGGATGGCTCATACAGGTCACCTTAAGAAATAGATTCAAAGAAAGAAAATGACAGTGTTTAATAAAGTGAGAAATTTGTACATTGGTAGGCTGTAGTAGCCTATCGTGTCATGGTTACTGACACTCGGCTGGCTTTGTTTCCGAAGGGTTATGGGTTAGAGTCCTGATGCCACTAAAGATCCATTGTGTAGCGGAGCTGAAGCACGTTAATTCTGTGGAGACTCCTAGCTCTCCCGTGCAGTGGTGGGGAACTTTGAAGAGGAAGAATCTATCAAACAATGTACACTGACAATGCACAATGTCCAGTCTTTCCAACAAAAAAAACATGCTGACGTACCATAACCTTAGTATCAAGAATAGTATAATGTAATCAAGAAAGATTTTTCTCGAGGTTCTCAAAATTGCATTTCCCATTATTGCATGGTATCTCTTTCAAACAGCCAACAGTTTTAGAGCATATTATGTGAGATTCCTATTTTAGAAGTGTTCCGTGTTCTAAGGGCCTGAGATCAAAGACGTATGCTGTTAAAATAGTTTGATTGCAATCCTAAATTTTCAACAGCTTCAGCACAACGTTAGTGCTATAGTTCAAGTCTTTATCTTACCTCTGAATACTCCGAATCATTTTAAAGACTCTTCTACGTTACTTCACGAAGTTCATAACGTACTTTATTAATACTTGAAAAGGAATAAATTTTTTATGTATCGATTCTCTTATATTACTACTAATTATAAGCCTTTAATCCAATTTAGTGCAAGTATACTTCAAAATTGTTTCATCTATAAATATAATGCAGCCTTTAAAGTGTTGATAATCAGTTTTCATGATTTCAATCAACATATATAATAGATTACATTTAATTTTAAGGTGATTACAAATGAGAAAAGTAGTATAGGTCGGAAATGTGGGAAAATAATGGCCCATTAAGGGTGTTCTTGTTGCCTGCGGTTAGAAAAATTCGCCTTCAACAGAGATTTCCTTTTCGAGTGTGAAATCATTCATAGCAAAAATAGGTCTATTTGAAAGGCTAGAAGGGTAAGGAAATTTCTATCATTTCCTTTTATTAGGAAAACAGAAAATACATGAAAATATTTCTGCTAAGATTAGGGATCATCTGTGGAGTTAAGAGGATGAACTCACAAGAAGTAAATTAAGCCTAAATTGAATTTGCTCGCTTATCCCAGCATTGCTGCTATTCACACAACACCTGAGCTTTAACTTATGGACATGCAATCAGATCACACTGTGACAGAAATATTAAATGCTGTGACATTATTTGACTTTTACAAATTATATTTGTCTTTTGAAAAATTCCTTATATAAAGAAATTTTCTGTTAAAATGTTCACTATATTTGGGTCTACATATCTGTATGAGAAAAAATTTTCTTTCTTGAAAACCAACACGAATGCTCTTTGATAGATATTAACTTTTAGGCTGTGATGATAATCTCAATAAGCAATCTCTCTCCTGATTTCAAAAAACATTGAAGGAAATTGTGATGGGGTACATTTGTCTCATCAAGCCCATTCTAAAGTTAAACATTTTTGCAGCTTGTAGGTGTTATGAAATGAGCACAAAAAATAAATTGAACAAAGTTATCACTATTTAATGTAACTTATACTTATTGATTTCAATGTACATTGTATACATTTTCTGAAATGTAAAGTTAACAAATGAATGGAATCACTTTAAACGATACGGCCCACTGCTTGAATCCGTTTCCACAAAGCAGCCCCCGAATCACAATTTTTTACCCCTAGTGTAGGTCAGCCACGACAACTTTTGCTTAAGTCAAATAAGAATATTTCAGGAAGTTTGTACGATGTTTCGAATATTTTCATCTCTTACTCTGTATAATGCATTCATCGTTTGGTAAAAATCGGTATTTTTTCATCGGAATTTTTGACGATGACGAAATTTCTGACATTAAATAAAGCTTCGATTTTTCTGTAAGGAAATGTCAGTTTTACCAGTCATCAAATACAAGAAACAATGGATAAATCTTTAGTTTCAGCAGCATAATTTAATACGTAACCATTACGTAACATTATGTAAGTTATATATGTTGGATTCAGTACTTGACGAGAAATTTTTTGTTTTTAGTATTCATACTGGTATATTTGAAAACAAGCAAATCATTTGTCTATCCATTTCGACTATATTTTAGGTTGCTTTATTAAATGAAAAGAAAACAGCTTTTTAAACGCGATTCCTTTTGGCTGGATTTAGGAATTTCTGCTAAAGAAATGTGACGTCTAGGGTCTTCTTCCATATTCTCAGTAGCGTTTTGACTCGGAAATAAATTATCTTCTTGCGGAAGAAATGATGATCTTAATGGGTAGTAAAAGGAAAGTATAACGGGTGTGCATAGTTATAAATAATTGAGATGGTTACGGATCGAGACGTGATTCCTTGACGGTTTGCGAGTTACAGGATCCATTTATTTTTTGCTCGCGGAGTAAAAAGAAGTTTATCGCTTTGATGAATGATCACTTGCGAGGATTACACCGAGGAACAGTGAAAGAAAATTTATATTAATCGAAGGTTAAGCACTAGCCTTTTCAATTATTTAAAATTTTACATATATGAAATTTACACTATCAATCATGATAAATAGTAATATTTTAATATTAATAATTAAGACTTTATGCTTTCATTTTGCGTGGCATAAAAGATATTTTAATAAATTGATTGTCAGTTATTAATGAAGCCTATATCACATAAATTGAATAAATGAATAAAATTTTAATTTAACAACTGTATACATCAAATATTTTCACGGAAATGTCTCGTTTGTCAAAATTATTCATGAAAATTAAGCACTTAACGTGTTTGGCTTATATGTTAATTTAAGCTTTGTTCAGTATGACAAATCTGGCAATTTTTCTTATAATATGGAATACTTCTGCTCGGGTATGTATTTTAAATCGTTCTGATTCAAAAAATGATCTCTGTTCCTCTCCTCCATCACGTACAGTTTTTTTTTTTTTGATGAAATTAGAGATGTTTGTCGGAAAAGCATACAGTATTTTTTTTTAAAAATAAATCATTATTTTATTACAATAAACTAAACATTTCAATTCTTGAAATTAGTAAAATAGTTTTTTTGATATATTTTTAATTTTCAATTTTCTTCACTGAAGTAAAAAAGTCATCAAAAATGGATTTCTCGAGGCAAGCGGGAAAGTGACGATATTATCTGCAAAAACTGTATCATCCAAAGTCCTCCCGTTGGCGTAGTTAGGAAAGGGAGATGCCGATTCAGGTGTCGTCCTCGTCACTTGACCCAGTTTCAAAATTGCGAGGACCTTCGCCAATAGCATTCGTGTTGCTTCTAGTGCGTAGTTAATAAAATCAATCCAGAATGTATGTGTGGTTACATTGAATTCCACACTGTTTACTGATATAATAAATACACACATATGTTTGAGACACAACTACACAGATTATGCATATAAATTACATAAATTGCATTAAGTTACAAAATCAGGATCTAGTAATAAAAATTACGTGTTACAAAATAAAACTGTTTTATATCAATGAGAAACACAATTTGAAAGAGTAAAGATAGAAATGAAATTTAGGTATTGAATTGTTTTGAAAATATATTTTCATGGGATAAGCTTTCGACCATTTTTCTAAAAATTGCCGTTACAATTGTATTATATTACGTCGTCATTTCTATGGTTCGGAGGCGAATGCCTCTCGCCTGTGCTTTTGAGCGAGTGGCCTTTGAACGCAACCTTCTCTATTGTTATCCTAAAAGACACTAATCGGGATTCAAATTGGGGTTTTGCGCAGACATAGGAAGCATTTGCACATCATTTTTCTCAGGTCACTGAGCAGGGATCGAGCTGCAGAGACTGGATCATTACCTGGCTGGCGGAGGAAAGGGCCTTCACTGCTGACACAGCTCATGAAGCTATCATCCATCAAATATTCACACGTGGCTGAAATCTTTTCGATCTAAATTAAAGCTACGGGGTCAAGCTCGAACCTAAAACGCAGCTCCACTCCAAAACGCTCTTGCCACCAAATTTTACTGTTGAAACTCATATTCTGGTAAATGACGCTCTCCACCCATTTTCCATCGTCGTCTCTCTAAACACTATAACATGTATCCCAAACTGTTTCTTCATATTACTTTTTAAATTGATTTACACATCATTGGAAGAATTTCTTTCACCATTTCAGGCAAGGTCAAGACTTTCTAGGTGTTGTTAGGTGCTTGATGCATGGATGAGTCCAAATCCGATCTCCTCGTGATGAACATTTATGTTACTGAGCTCATCTGCATTTGATTGACATCGGAAACTACTGCTAAAAGTGAGACCGTTGATTTCGACAACACTCTGAAGTCTGTTGGGTCACAAATGAGTAAATGTTTTCTACCACTGATGTGTGTGCTTCTATGGACAAGTGATTTGTTTATCCTAAATCATTTCTACTCTATAATAACTCAGTAAGCAAGGATCCTAAAAATATTTAAAGCCTGCGAAGTTTTTCCGACGGAACACCCAAATTTATGGGTCCCTACAATCTCAATCCTTTCGAATGAAATAAAAAAAAACAATAGCGACGCATGAAATACAACCAGTAAAACTTTTTGAACATGTAGTTAGCAACATATTTTGATTTTTAATATTTTTTTCGCCTTGCGTAGTACTAATAACAAATTTCCACCGATGAAAAATTTATTTTCTTTATTGTAGAATCTCTTGGATCACATATAATGTTGTACCTTTAACAAAATAAAGTAGATAAATAGAATTTATTGAAACATTCATTGACCGGAAATCGATATTTTCTAAAACTTTCAACAAAAAATCCCATTCTCTTTTATTATCTACGGATAAGAGCAAAAACAATTTAATTCGGTTTTTTTAAAGTTGTTATACTGATAGTAATAAAATGCATCAGAAAATAAGGAAACCTATTTTTGAAATAAACCATTTTCATTCAAATGTTGTCAGGAATTACTGCAATGAAATAACGAGACCGCATCTAATATCGAAATATAAAAAGCTCTAATACGCATTACAATACATTTCCCAGCTATTTATCTAGTATTTTTACCATCTACAGTCCAATAAATTAGTGTTGATGAAATATTCTATAGAAACCTTTTTTGAATCAAACTATTCATAATATGTGTGTGTAAATGGGTTCCATCTGAATTTCATTCAGAAAGATTGAAATAACTGTTATCCATGCATCAAAATCTTCTTGAACAAAGAAATCAGGTAAATATGTACAATTTATACTTTTCAAGGTTAAAAAATTGTGGTAGTAAATATAATTCCGACTCAATTATTTTCCCTATCATCCCGTATCTCTCCATTTTACGTAAATCGCCAAACCTAAATGATCGCATTATTTACTTTGATTGAAAACTGCAAATATTACAGCCCCAACCACAAATAACAAGTTGTTTTTGAAAAAAAAAAAGGATTCTATCAACATCTCCGTAAATTGAACAAGATGTTTGTAAGAAAAGAAGCCGATTATAAAATCTTTACGAAATGATGGCGAATCTTTTTCAGATTTCATCCATTATTTTAACTGCCTCGTATCGTGATAAGAGATCATTTTCCTTCTTTTCACGAAGAAAATATTTTGCATCGTCAAGCCTTATCTTTAAAAAGGAAACTATATTTGAACGTGGAAAAAGGACGGATAGAAAGAGTCTCTTTCGAAAGCGTTGCACAAACAATTTGTTATTCCAAAATAAGACGTTTTCTTATACATGAATGTATTATCTTATGTTAAGAAAGTTTGACCACAACTTTATGCAAAAATTTAGGAGCCTTTTTATAATTACATTTAAAAATGTTTAAATACCTACATAATTCAGAATCAGAGTGAAATAAATATTAATCTAATGGACAGTTTATGTACAAACGAAGGTAAAACTAGTATTTTATAAATCAGGAAAAAATGCAGCTCGATGTTCTTTTTTTGTCAAACAGTTTTGAATGAAGTAAAATTAAAAAATAAAACGTGCTGAGTTTTTCAGCATATAAATATAAAATATTTTAAAAAAAGAATTATTTGTAATGAGGAAAAGAATTTCGTTAGATATATATACCGGGGATATAATTTTAGAAATAAGCCATTTAATATATGCACATGGTTTGATACATTTAAACTGTGGCCGTAAAACTTTCTTCACTTGCATGTATTTCTTATATCAGATGACATTTCAAATTTTGTTACCGGAATTATATTGGAAAAAAGAAATAGTCAATACATGAATAATTCCATCATTGTAAAAATAACCAAAAGAAAATCAATATGAAAAAGATGGTTACTACAATGTTTCAAAAAGGTAAATCAGGCTTAGAACTCAATAACAGGGATTTAATTACTAAACATATATACAGGATATATTTGTTTAGTAAAGTTACGAATTTGAATACCTCTTTAATTTCATAGGTATGGATGATCTAATTAAGGTACAATTGATTACATGTTTATAATAATTATAATATTAATAATTTTATTTTATATAAAAAATTTTATTAGTTTACTCTGTTTATACTAAATCTATTGTTAAGAAATATAACCAAATTACGGGTATTCCACAAGAAGGATCTGCGTATTATAGTCTGGATAATAATTACTTACATTTTATTGAATAAGACTGTACAGGTAAAAATGATTTTATTATTTTCATAAACATAAATGACGTCCTTGGCTTCCATCTGCGAAGACAAAATTAATTTATCTTTCCATCCAGTTTATTTGAATTTAATACTATCTAATAATAACAAATATGAAACAGAATATTTAGATATGTTGTTGAAAATTAGAGGTAATAAAATATGTAGTAATATTTATAAGACAGATTCTCTAAAGTTTCATATTATTGAGTCACCTATTGGGAACAGTTGTATTCATATTTATATATTAGGAAAATTATCTTTGATTATATTATCTGAACTAATTCTTTCTAGTCAGATTCTATCTTAAAATAATAATTGTAAGAAAGTTTTCACTAGTGGCATTAAGACAAACTATCCTATAAATTAAAAAACAAACATTTAAAAATGATAAATATAAATTAAAATTGAGATACGTCTTTTTTTAATTTATAAATTATAAATAGAATAATTTTGGAAAATTTTGAACACAAATTTTGATTTATTTTGTTCCATTCTTGTTCAATAGTTGTCTTTATTTTAGATGGTCAGGATCTTAGATATGTAAATTCTTGAGTACGTAAGAACTTCTATATCATGGGATTAAATTTTAATACATAATTATTTTATTTAACTTTTTTGACATTCTTGTCTTCGTTACAGAATGCTTTTATTACTTTTTTTTTACTTAGCTGTCTTTTTGTACCTTGATTACTCTTTTGTATGTTTCAATATTTTTACGTTTTAACCAATGCCGTGAAAAAGTGCATATTTTAAAATTATTAGGTTTAATTTTACACATTAGTAATATACCTGAACATTAAATCATAATTCTACTCATCTCAATAACCACAAAAGAGGATTCGAGTCAGAAACATATACATTGGGTCCAAGTCTAGAATTTTGACCTTCAGAAAGTAAGGATGTTGTCGAAAAATTAGGAACCCGAACAAAGAGGCAAAGTGGCCTGAAAGACCAATCAATAGATTAACTAGGGTGAGATAAAGTAGCACATGCGCAGATATGCAGCTAGACGTAATGTGGGAGTATCGGAGCAGGATAAAGCATGCCGGCTGTGCAAGATCAGTATTTCTGGGAAAGCAATTGCGCGATGTATATCAGTTTAAACATCGTCGAGTTGCAGCCTCCTAATTGAATGTCAAACAATCCAACTGTTAGACGTCATCTAAATGCTTTTACCCGATATAACATAATTGAAAAGATAGAGGAAGGTCGAAGTGTGACAAGTGTGGCTGCGGAGTTCGGAATTGCTCACAGCATCATTTCACGACTTTGGAGAGAATTTCAAACTGCAGGAGCAACTGTCCAACATGTCGGCTGTGGTAATCCACGAGCAACCACGCTCACTGAGGACAAATATGTTACCCTACTGGCCAGATGGAACAGAAATTGCTTGCACAGGCGATTGGACAACCAATATAACGTTTTACCGGGTCCAGGAGGTTACACAATGGTGGTATGTTTGCACGACGACCTGTACTGTTTGTAACTTTAAAACTTACTCATTGAAGAAGGCCTTTTTTGTTGTGCCGGGAACACCAGAATTAGGCAAAAAATCAGTGGGTTCGAATATTCTTTATGGATAAGAGCATGTTTAGACTTAGTAGTCATTCTGGATGCATACACATCTGGAGAGAGTGGGAAACGCGCAATAACCCCTCCAACATCATTGAAAGCGATCGGTTTGAAGGTCGCATTGTTCTCATTTAGAGCGTATCTTATTTGTTTGCCGTACCGACCATCACATCTTTGAAAGTGACTCAATCACCGGGGCCTACAACTGGAATGAGTTCTTTTTCCGCATGTGCATCTTTTTAGAGGCGCTATGGGTCCGCAGTTCCTTTTCATGGACAACAATGTGCCATTTCATCGCACTGTAGCTATCAAAGAACTGTGAGGATTTTGAACATATGGATCGGTCAGCAAAGTCTTCAGATCTATATCCATTGAGAAACATGCTTGGGACTTTCTAGGGAGATGTTTGTCTGCATTGGCTCCGATTGGCGGTACAAGACGAATAGACTGCAATGCCCCAACAATTCATCGAGAACCGCACATTTAGCACGACCAGACGATGTGAAATTTGTATAGTAGTCAAGGGAGATCATATCCCTTATTAAAGGCTGGACTTTCCTGGCTGGACAAGTGTCTCATAGATGTTTTGGTCTTCAGTCGCATTGTACTCCATGTACTTTTTCAATAAATTTCCTTTTTATCCTTTTGATATCTATTTTGCTAAGTGTTGCTTACATTACTCATTTTCTTACGTATTGGAGATTATGTAGTATTATTTGTACTGATTTGGAAAGCTTTTGCACAACGTTGTAGTAAAAAACCATCTAGTCCTTAATTTTTGCATACACGCATATATATATATGCTAATTCATATATTTCAAGTATTATCCACAAGTGGAAGTTCTTAAACCGTAAAATACGACACAAAATAGTCAATGAGTTTAGTTTAAGGGGGAAATGCGTGAGAACCCTTTTCTCGTGATAATCGTCCCGATTGATGAACTTTACGTACCGCCAGTATGCTTTTTTTTAACGAAGAAAAATATCTCTAAAGAAATTTAGAGGCAAAACAATTTGGATAATATTTTATTCATGATTAGTTTATTTTATTTTAAAAAGTACATTCAAATTCAGAAGAGTTTTCATAATTAGAACCAACTTCACATACAGCTGTTAATGTCGTAGTCTTGAAACCATCTTGAATTCGTCAACAGAATGTTAATCCAATGGAATTTCTTCTTTCCTCTTAATATCAAAACTATTGTATTTATTTGAAGGCATTATTGTACACATACGAAAGTACAATGAAGCTTTCTGTGAAAACACATTAATCCCTCCAAAACCTCACGAGCGAATCATTGAAAGAGTGATAAAAGCAATTTCGGAGGAAGCACGCAAATTCACAAAAAGCCATTCTAATTGTGTTTCTGCTTTTTCCGTTATACTTTATTACGTTCAATTAAATACAATAGTCTAGATTTGAGCAGAAAACTAAAAGTTCCTCAAGACGTGATTATTACACGTGAGTTCCAAATTACCTTTAGATAGAAGTTTTAATTTCAGTGCTACAAAATGTATTGATTATTTTTAAACTGGTAATCATGCTAAAAATAGCTGAAACATTTTTCGGTGTACTGGCTTTGCTCAGATTTCAGTATTAACGATTAAAGAAATATCGTTCAGAGTTTAAAATAAAACAGTTATTCAGAAAGAGGTTTTTAACTTTTAAGATTAAAATAACTAAGTCTTTTTGAAAGTATTTAAATATAAAACTACTTAGAGTGGAAAGAGTTTAAAAGACCTGAAACATCAAATAAAATAAAATGCTTTGCCATGCAAAAAATAGTTCATGTAAGAAAAGACTATTAAACAAGATCACTTACGATGAAATGACTCAAAATTTTAATATTGGCGTTAATATAAGATAAGGAGAGATAGTGATTTTGTTCTTTAATCTTATTTTTTTCCCCTATTATCTTTCTTTTTCTTTTGAAAGAAAATAAAGTTATTTTTTATTCTGTTATTCTATTCTAGTTATTTGATTAGTAAATGTAATTTACTAGTTTTGGAGAATTTAAAATTAGCTCGTCCTTGAAAGGGAACAAGTGGAAGATTTTCATATATTTCTTGTAGGAAACATGATCGAATAGAGTTGTATTGATGAGGTTTTCTTTCAGAAAGATCGAATATTTCTTCAGAAAAAGTAAGGTAAAATAAAATTTATCTTAAGTTAAAAAAATTTACTTTTGTGTTTATTTTTAATATTTAAATTTTTTTTACGGTTTTCAGTCCTTAATTTCCACATATATCATATCAAACCTTTATGCATAAAATAGAGGAAATTAACTTCTGTTGATATCTCTAGATGATAGATTAGATAGAGAAAACTAATTTCTATAAAATTTCAGACATGCAGGTGACGCACAAATTGAGTTAAGAAGTATCTAGATCATTAACTTTGACATAATCGTAATTTTCTGTAAAGAAATAAAACAAACTATGTTGTATACAGAACTTAAATGGATCGATATATAATTTAATTTAATGAAATTAAAGTTCAAAATGTTTGCAAAATTTTATACGTTTTCTTTATTTAATGTAAAATTGCTATAAAATTTAAAATTTAATATTTGAGAGTGTTGTGATAGATTAAACTGACTCTCTCATACAATTTATATTGAAACTTTTTTCATACTAATAGAGGGAAGTCCAAAGGAAAATAAATGGAACCCACATAATTAAAATATATAGAACAAAAAACAAATAAACACTTATACTTTTAGATTTTAAAACTTCTTTTTTGTTTCATTAGAATCAATTTGTGCATTGATTTTAATTAATCAAGGGCACAATAAGACACCAATTGAAGAATTCGAAAATTATTGCTCCGAAAATAATATATCATCAGAATAAGTTTTGACTGTGAAAGACCCTGATTAATTACTTGTAATTTACGGATTAAAAACTGCGTTCGAAGAAATTTTTTGTTTACCATATTAAACAAGCTCTTTAAGATTCATTGTTCAAAGAAAGATTTCGTATAAAAGTATTATCATTTATATGCTTAAAGTTACGTACATTACACGACCTTCTTATTTAAATTCCTCAACACAAATCAGAAATCAACAAAATGAATACTTTATAGTAATATTTTGTAGAATACCCATGAGAATAGAAATAATTTGATGTGGTGTTTTGAGAAGATAGTCTGAGTTACTGCTGATATGTTAAGAATTTCGTTTATTAAAGTAGGTCAAACAATTAAGCAGTAACTCTTATCAATAAGACCCCAATATTAAAAAATTAGAATTTTACATTTTAATTTAATCTTTTAAAACACAAAAATTCTTGCACAATTTTGCTGAAGATTTAAATCATCATACATTTTCCTGTTGACGCTGTTCAGGAAACACTATTCAGGAACTACGACATTCAACACGAATAAATAAGTTTGGAATTGATATTTGTAAAACTTATTAGCATTCTTAATTATACATTAAATAAACATATGTAAAACACTTTTGAAGTTGATTAACTATTTCTTACAAAAAATAAAATTCGTAGATACGACGGTCGTCAGTCACTATAACGTTTTTGTGCCTTATCTCAATGTAATATATTAATCAAAAACTACTAATCTCTAATTGAAGCTATATAAGAGTAAAAAAGATTCTTTATTTATTTATCATTGTAGATTACCTAGGGTCACTTTCTCTAGAATCTCAATCTAACTCTCAATCTTAATTTATGAATTAAATAAGAAATCTATTTTACTAATGCCCTCGTTCTTAATTTCACAACCTTTACTCAGTTTAATAGGGAACACGTCTTTAAGTCAGAAAACGGACAATCACTTCTCGGAATGGATTAGAAGAACCACTAGATTGTCATTGCCGAATGAACGCGATTGGGCGACACATCTTTCCTAGAAAAGAGATGGCAGATAATGGACACTAGGGGACTAGAAACGAGTAGCATGGAATAAAGAATCCCGATTCCAACTACTGCGCACCGATGGGAGACTGAAAATATGGCTTCAGACTCATGAAGCCATGGATCCTGCCATGACAGGTTGGAACTGTACAGGGTCATGTCTCCTGAGATATTTTCTCTTCTCAGTTCTTAGAGTCTTTAGTACTTCTACAATTCTCTCTCAATACAAATAGGTTCGTAGAGTTGTTAGACGACAACCTCCATCCATTTATGTTGTTTTGTCATCCACATGGAATTGGAGTATTCTAGCAAGAGAACTGTATCTCTCATTGGTCCATATTGGCTACTGCCTGGTTGGATGAGCATTCCTATGAGTTCTCTCTATCATTGATTTGCCACCTAAAAATCCACCTTAAATTCTATTCATCACCTTCGAGGTGTCTTGGAGAAAGGTGTAAATGCACATCACACCTCATCAGTGACCCTTAGTAAATAAAGAACAATTCATTAAACTTGCTATCCTAAATTTAGTGGCACTCGAGTGTACACACACACACATATATATATATATGTATGCATATGTATGTATGTGTGTGTATGTGTGTAAGGTTGCAGCGAGCCCCAACCACCGGATGGCGCTGCCGTCAGGCACAACCAGCTGGGTCCCTGACATTTTTTACGAAGAGAGTGCTCTAAGAAAAGCGACGAGAAAGTTCTGTTCGACCGTGCGGAGGCAGAAGAGAACTTTTTAGCTCACAATGCGAGGAGATGGCTCTTTTTGAGAACATTCATCCTTTTACGGTAAGAAGGCAGTAAAATGGACTTGACTATCCACAACCTAGCCACGAACGTCTGGGAAAGCCGTTTGGATTAATTCTTCTGAATGAGTGGCAGCAGACGCCGCACAGGAAACTGAAGTGGAAGGAGAACCACCACGTGCGGACGAAAGCAGCGAGAAACTGACGGGAAACGTGATGTATGCGAGAGACTACTGAAAATTGATGGAATGCTGCAGACTATTTTTGTGTTTATCCCTCCTTTTTATTGTTAAAGTTATCTAATTCTCTGTACCATACTAAATGTTCGTCCTATTTTGCATTAAAAGTTAATAATAAAAATCTTAATTCAATCAGTACCTCATCCCTTTTACATATATATACATATAACTTAATTTCTTCTCTTGCAATGTGGTGTTTCTCTATCTTGTTTTTTTAAATTAAGGAATTTCCAAATTGCCTTATAAATTTTTTTATGTTTAGGTTGTTGTGCTTGCAAAACAAATTTACTCCAGTTTTCAATAATTCTCATTCTTGATTTGTACTTTTCATGATTTGAATTTTATCTTGCTATATTTATTTGTTTAGTAATTTTAAATATTTCACCTCTTTCTTAATTGCTTTGTAACAAAATATTTATTTTTTTATTTTATTCTAAGTTTTTGCAAAAAAAGTAAATTTCAATTTTCTTATATTTCTTCTAAAATCTAAAAAAAGTATTTGTAATATTTTTTTTGCAATTTTGAAATGTCGTTTTGTGTTACCTTTAACTTTTATAGTAATTTTAGTCAGTTGTTTCAATTATTTTTCTGTACTAGTGATATATATGTATATATATACACACACACACACGAGAGCTATTCAGAAAGTAAGAAACGTTTCCGTCTGACGTTGCTAGGTGCGCGCCGATCACGTATATTTTGGTGTCTGCGTACTCGGCATCTCAGTCGGCGTCCAGCCATCACAACGGGAAAATTTCCACGCTGCCCGTTTTTTCAATATTCAAATTTAAAATGTGCGCTGCAATTGAAAATCCCGCCAGTTGTGAGGTGCGGTCTGTGATACGGTTTTTGTTGGCTAAAAACCTAAAACCTATGGAAATTTATAGGCAGATATGTGAAACAACGTAATGAATGAAAGTTCAATCCGTAAATGGTGCATTCAGTTTAAAAATGGCCGAACTAACGTTCACGATGAAGAGAAGAGTGGACGCCCTAGCATTGTGACTGACGAACTGGTCGCTAAAGTTAATGAAGAGATTCGTGAAAACCGCCGTTTCACAATAACGGAGCTTTCGCTTAGTTTTCCACGAGTTTCACGGACTTAGTTCCTTGAAATTGGCGTCAGAATTCTATGACGAAGGAATTTCAAAGCTTGTCCACCGCTCAGATAAGTGCCTCAATTTCTTTGGTGACTATGCAGAAAAGTAGAACTTTAGTCGCTCTTTCTGATGTATATAATAATTTTTTTTCTTGTACTTAGTTTCTTTTTAATTCCAAAACGTTTCTTACTTTCTGAATAGCCCTCATGTATATGTATGTATGTATGTATATATATAAGTTATATATATATATAAGTTATATATATATATAAGTTATATATATATATATATATATATATATATATATAGTCTAAATGCTTAAAAAACCTTAAGAAACAGATTAATATTTTTACACAATTAAATAAAAATATTTTATATAATATTTAAATAGAGTAAAAAAGTTAAATCCTGTATATCAAAGAACTCTATTAAGAAACCAGAAAATTTATAAGAGAAAGCCAAGTGGACGAAAAACAAAACAAAAATAATTGAATAATGGAAATATTGTAATTAATACTGTTCCATACTCTGGAATGAAATAATGTATCTTTCTAACGGTATTATTGATCAAACTATCACACTTCAGTGAATTACATTATAAAAAAATCGGATTACATTACAAATATAATATTTCAAGAAAAAGCCTGTATTTTCGCATTTATTCAGATATGTAAAAATTACTTCACATGTGGCTGTCAGTGTTTGGTAAGTAAAACAGTAAACAAACGACACAGAGACTTCATGAAGTGTGGAAAATAATAGAAGAAAATATCTGCTGTGTTTGAACTACAAACGAAACCTTATTTTTTCGTATCTCATGAAATGAAACTGCTGGCAACAGCTTTTATCACAAAGTCTGATGATAGGTACATACCCATATCGGGGTATATTATTAACAAAACTGAGGCTGGAAAAATAAATAATTCATTTCAATTAACGCGAGTGAAAATAGGAATTCTGTTGAAAACATCTGCTACCACTCATATTTTGTGGGGTCATATCTCTCCTTGACGACTTCTGTACAGCAACTGGACATTAACAAAATTAGTTCTTGGATGTTTTTAGGGAGTAATTAATAAAAACAGACATGGTTAAATGACTCCTTTAGATGTCTTATTGATCCAAGTGACTTGTTCGGCATTTCTCAACTCTTTTTATCCACAGGTTTTCTATCGCACTTTAACCCAACAATATTAACGGGATATTGCAATATAATGATGTTACGGCATTTCAAACATAATTTACGCATGTAAAAAAGGATCATCTAAGTTATTTACACAGGTATTCAATCAAAAATTTGGACTGGTAAAAAAAAATGGAAAATCTAAATAAAATTAGGAAAAGTAAAATATATATAATATTCTCAGATGAAGTATATATATATTGTAACTAATGCGCACATTGTTCGTGCGCGTGACGCTTACTACTTCGATTCTATGGCACGGGTCGAATCGTCCTGAAAAATGCACAGAGTCATATCCATATTGGTCTAAAAGAGTAGTCAAGAGATTTCGTATATAGAATATCTGTGTAAACAAAAGCATTCACAATACCATGGATTTAGTTGAGTTGATAAATCTCTCGACATGGAAAACATCCGCTGACCATCCTGTAAATCGCATGTTTCGCCCAGACTCAACACAGTAAGGATTAAGTGTTTTATTTACTCTAAGACAATAAATTATTGACCATTTTCTCTGTTGAGGATGCATTTCGATTCCTCTCAGAATATAACTGTTTTCAAATGCTCATCCGTCCACTTTATACATTATTTGGTTCAATCTAGGCAATTGTGTCGGATTTTCGTAGAAATTAGAGGTTTCCTTCTTGAGCGACATCTAGTGACTTCTTTTGAAATCAAACCCGTATAATTAGTTCTACTATTTACATTCACTCCACATAATAATTCTCATACAGTTTGGGATCCATTGAGATTATTTCGTTGCTTTTGGATGATAGAAAGATCAGGTATCACTCTTGTAATGTTTTCGTTATCCACTTCCAGCGTTAATGTTTCCTGAGACAGTTTGATAGAAATTAGTAAAACAGACACAGTGGATTGATTATAACCGATTCCTTTGGATAGTAAGCGTGTATAAAAATTAGCTGCAATAAAGAAGCATTTTAGCATACAAGTAATAAGCCTTTCAGGCCAAGTCACTAGACGGCTGATGAAATCCTGTGCAATATACCAGGTAGTCACACATTTCCTTTGATAGTTGGAGCAATCTTTGAAGTGATTTCGTAATATTTAAATCCTTTAGAAATGCCTTTGCTAGTTTTAATATAGAAAATGATTGTTTTGCCCATTTGTGTATAACGAATGCTATTAATGATATCCTATAAATAGCGATTATATTTTAAGTCAAGTAATTAATTTATTTTAAATTGACAGTTCATAAATAAAAGTAAAAAAAAAACAATAAAATTTATTAATTCCCTTTTAAAATCTTCAGAATTTTTTTTCTATTTAATCTGTAGAATAGTTATTACATCGAGTCATTTTTATGTAATGCATAACACTGTGACTCTGCATCGAAATCAATTGTTGATTGTCAGTTTCAATGTGATTTTCTAAGAAACGGATTTCCAAATACACTTATGTATAGAATACCTTCAGTGAGAAAAAAGTCGAGAATGTTGTACAATGAGATCTTAAGGAAAGATCATTACTAATTAGACCAATGAAATATTTCTGATGGCATAACAAGAATATTTCACGAAACAAGTACAATAAATATTTGGTGTGAAGAAGAAGCGAACAAAAGAAGGAACAAGAATAATGTTTACTTGAATGTAGAAAAGAAGACCCCAATTACTTCTGAACTGATGATTATTGATAAGAAAACGCATATTAACATCGAATTATTTTCTGTTAGAAAAGAATGAAATTTCCGATGTTCCACTGAATCAACCATTCACTAGATTACTCACACAATAATAAAAGAGCTACTGAATAAATCTTACAACAATAGAATGGGGATCAAATCGATCGTCCAAAGATGAAAACATGGCTAAAGTAAATTAATAGTGATAATTTAAAAACTTGACAATTTACATATAGATTTAAAATGGATGTTTCCAATATATTATCTGAATTTCTTCTAATATTTTTAACTGATATAAATTATCATATAATGTTTGATGTATGACCACAGACGTAAGAAATTATGAAGTCCTTTGTAAAAAAAATTAAGTAGTGTGCTTAAACGATGTGTGATATTTCGAAAGTTATTATAAAACATTGATAACAAAAGTAAAGAATCTTTGCTCTATTTAATTACGAATTTCTTTGAATAGCTGTAATGAAAAATATTTTTCTTGTACACTTTAAACTGTATTTTCCTGTTCCAGACTTTAATGTATATAAATTGTTTTCTTAAAATAACTTGTTTTGCCTCACTTTAAAGTATGAACATAGTAATATGTGTTCAATCGCTCTTGATAAAGGCACGGTCCGTAATGTTTTACAGATCTCATTCACAAAAATAGGGTAAATTTGTATGTGGTAGCTTTGGCTATTCTTCCTGTTTTTCATACAGTTTTCCTCAAAGAATAAGGATTGTTTAAAAATATGCATAGAGCAAGCAAGAGAAAAACAAATCAATGTTGACGCCTCATTGTAACAGTGGTATTTTAAAAAATCATAATGCCCCATAATTTCCAAATTTTTTTCATATAACGTGCGATAAGTACAGAGTTTGTAAATGATATATGCAAACCCTTTACTTATAGATGAAATAAAAACTACCTGAGGAGTATAAAAAAAGGTAAACGAAAAAATTGTTTTTGATTTTTTCTTTACTTCCTTTTACAGTCTCTGATAAACAAAATTGCATCAGATATTATGAAATTTGGTGTTTGTGAGACTATAGAATCAGCGAAAAAGCAGTAGAAAAGGTCAGAATGGTAGTATGTGTTACAATAAATTAAAAGGTTTTTTTTTTTTATTTCATATCAGAAACTATGATGAAAGATAAGAAATGTAAATTAGAACAGTGCAGGAGTGTTCGATGAAACATCAGCTTAAATAAAGAAATTGAACATTTGACCAGAAAACTATGAACATCTCAAATTCTCATGCTCAGGCCACAAATTTCTAAAAGCCAAAGCTGAAGTAGATTAAATTAGAACGAGTTAATTATTTGTTTAATAATCTAATTATATACAGTGTTAGTTTCGAAGCAAGTGTATTAAAAAAGTGTAAGAAAAATTTAATAGTTCAACATTTTTAAGTGACCAGCTTAGTGAATCTCTATTCATTATTTTATTTATTTAGTTTTTGATAATATCTCATAATTTAGCATACTTTTTTTAAAATTTCTCTTTTGTTCTTATACTATCCAAAGCTTAAGGAGAATACAATGACAGTTTTGCCGTCAACCATTTTGTTTTATCTTGATATCTAAGCATTGCAGTTAATCATCTAAGTATTTACAGAAAACTAATATAGAAATAAAAAAAAGTTTGTAACAGTTATGTTCTAGATTCCATTCCAAACTAAACCTCTTTTGATTAATAAGTTTGAAGGTTTATAGCTTAAATAGTTTGGGGGGCTTGAATATAAATTACGGTTATAGGTTATAATTCCCTTGGAATAATGAGTAATTTATAATTAATGCTTTTACATTTATTAATAAATTTTAAGTCACAAGATATTTTTTAGAAAATTAGCTGACTATTCAAAATAAAGTGGGAAGAGGGTATGTAAAAAAATCGGAACTTTTAAACACTCATTTTTTCAGAAGGTAAAAGTTATATAGACTTGAATATAATTTGAGAAATTATAGATATAGAGACTGATATTATAAAAAAGGAATTAATAAATCATTTGAAAGACTGATAGAGAGGATTTTATCTTTAAAAAAATCATAAAAGAAAAATAAAAGTTCACGGAGATTAATAACGTAAAATAAAGCGTGACTCCATGAATATTTCTATCAGAAACATTACACATGTGCCTTTTAGTATGTTTTCAAAACATAACACAATTGACATTATTTCATGTAAACCAAAAACTGAATAAAAAGGCTTTTTACGTGTGTATGATATAAAATGAAAAATATTCAATAAATATAGAAGAGAAACGTTTAGATTGAACGAAATGTATTCTATCCCAAGCCCAAATTCAAAACCAATTCTACTAAAAGAATGTATCTGGGTAGAAATTGAAAAAATATTGAAATATTGAGTATGAATGAAACCGAAGTTAAGTAAAATCAATACTTGCAAAAAAGAAAAAAGAAAGAAAGCATCATATTCCAAAAATAGGTCATTTCACAGAGAGTTAAAACCTTTTATGAAAGTAGTCGCATAGGCTAGTGGTCATGTTCCCGAACTCGAGGCTGCGATTTTCGTCGAGTCGCGGGTTAGAGTCTCGGTGCCACTGAGGACACCCCGTGTAACGGGAGCTGATGCACATTAAATCTGTTGAGGCGCAAAGTCTTCCTGGTGGTGTGGAAGTTATGAAAGGGGGATTCTAGCTCAGGTGTAGTCCTATCGCTCTCAGGTTCAAAATTACGAGGTCGGCCTCCTATAGCACTTCTGATGCTTTTAGTGCAACATCAATAAAACCAAACAATCCTCTCTGAAAACTATACAAATCGTATTAGTATACTAATGTAGACAAAATAGCGGGAAAATAATTTCTGTGATCGGAATTGAAAAATGTTCTTCCCATTTTCATTGAATTTGATGAAAAACTCTGTATCTTTAAATCAAAATTTTTATCATATAATTACTGTGAGGAAATAATCTACCTGAAACTTTGCATGCAGTTTTTAAATGTTATCATTATAACTTTATTATTTAAAAAAAACCTGAAGTATATAACATATTTATTAAAAAAAAATTAATATTTAAACTTATGTAACTGGGTTTAATGTCAATATTTTTAGTCATAAAAAATCTTAAGTTTTAAATAATTTTTTGTAGGTATAATTTTGGTTCACTGTAAATCATACTACATTTCTCATATATTACAAAATTTAGTTCAAATGCAATCCTTGAGTTACCAGTACTAAGTTAAATTATCTCGTAAATTTAAAATTATCTCGTAAAGGTCTCTCATGAAAGGGAAATTAAAAAAAAGAGATTATTTTCAGCTCTTCAGGACAGTATTTCTTTCGTAATTTCTATTAACTACCGACTAAAATAACAAAGTAGGCAGTTGATAGTGCTCTCAAACAATTGTTTTAACAATATTTTATATGATGGTCAATGATATGATGTAAAGTTTATTGCGATGCAATTCCAATGAAACAGAAACACATCTCATTCAGTCATATAATTTGTGACAGCTGCCATTTGCTCGCGTACCGTGTTATCTTTCGATAATTATTTTCAAATGTATATTTTTAACGTTTTACTAATTACTACATGGATTTTGGTATCACTAAAATTAATCAATTTAGTTTTAAAATTTCTTAAATAAAATAAATAACATTATTTTTATGGTTATATACCAAAAAGTCATCGAATATTTTTAAATTACTACTATTTGCTCACACACACACACACTCTCTCTATATCTTGTTCAAATTTTCAATCGTTAATAAAATAATTTTTATTCATCCACTCAACTTCAAATACATTTTTTTAAAACTTGTAGTGGATGACATTGGATGTTAACACAGTTTTTTCAAATATTAATTCATTTAATTAAATTTAATTGGTGAAAATGCAGTTCAGCCCAACCATTGGGTACGATTTCAAAAATTGCCAAACTTGGCAATTTCTTTTTTTTTTTTTGGCTGAACGTTAAGTCCGCGAAGTGGACCAGGGTAGCCACATTCGGCAAAATAATCCCTATCGTCGAGGGGGATTGGGCTTCTACTATGTCATTTGTCTTTCAATGCCAAATTTGGTAGAGCTTCGGCGTAGAAACTTCCTGCCGTCGGATCGAATCTCTTCGAAGCATAAATTTTTTTTTATTTGATTTTCAAATAATTAATCTAATTTTATATAGGAGAAAAAATTTCTCTTTTATAAGATATTTTGTGGAATATAAATTTAGGAATAAATACCATCAGTGACGAAGCGTGTAGATTGCTGGAAAAAAAATTTCTTTTGCCACTTAATATTGTGAATCTGTCGTATGTATATACATATTTATATTAATTGTAATTATTTAATAAAAAGTAAATAAAATAAACATTTTCTTTGTTGACCTAAGTAGAAATTGACCTTAAAAAAACTCTTTTATATTGCTCGTTTTTAAATGTAATCCCATTAACGAGCAAATTGTAGGATATTTATGAAGTTGAGGGATTTTAGAAAAAAATCAACAATAAATGTAACTCAAGGTCTACATTTCCGTACGTTCAATTTAAAGTAAATAAGGTCAGATTAAGTATTCAGTTGAATACATACGATCTGGAGCTAAACATTTTAGTAAAGCTGCGATAATCTAGAGATCATGGTCGCGAATTCGCAGGCGTCGTCGATTTAGACGGGTGATGGGTTCGGGCCTTTATGCCTGAAAGGGGGGGGGGAGGCGTACTGAAACTGGTTGAAGTCCCTAGCTCTCCTATTGTCATGGTGTGGTAGTTGGAAGATGGGGGCACTGTCTCAGATTGACTCAGGCACTTGACTGAATTTCAAAATTACGACATTCTGGAGTTGTTTCTCTGTGAGAGATTAATAAGTAATCAAATAACTAGACCTTTTAGTGCAATCGTTTCTTTGTGTTTGAAAAAGAATATTCATACAGTTCGTAGTACCATGTTTGAAAAGGCTACATTTTAAATTCAAACATAAAGCGCAAAAGAAAGTAGATTTTAGTAATAATGAAGAGTGACTATTAAGCAATACTTCAATGCTATTTTTTAAAAAAGTCTATTATACATTCATCGCACACATTTGACGAGAAGAAACACAGCAGTCGCTCATTTGTTACGCTTTTTTTTATAAAATGTGACACCAGTATTTAAACATCCTTAGATGGCGTATGAGACCTACAAGAAAATCTTTTTTTTCTCTTTAACTGAGGGTTACTTTAAGGGAATGAAAAAAAAAAATTGAAGGACTATTTGTAGAGTTGATGAAAAGAAAGTGATAGATACTGATGCAAGGATTTGCCCTCTTTGGAACAAATAAATTCATTCAAAGACAATACAATAATAAATCTTTCTTATTTTAATATATTTTTGTTTTAAAATTAACTGACATTCTAAAACATACTTAAAGAATATATAGGTAACTTTATAAAAAATAATTGCGACTTTAAAAAATAATTAAAATAACTTTATAAAATAATCGTATTAATACAGCAATATTAATAAGCTTTCGTGTGAAATTCACGTTCTCTAGGAAATATAGATGTTTCATAATCAAATACACATTCAACTTTTACTTTCTGAATGTCTCTTAAATTCTAACAATAATTCAATAAATCAAATAATAATAATAATATGAAAAGTCCATTTTGAAAGCAAGAATTATTATTGAAAAAATTAATAGCAAAGAAATACCATAGTGTATCACATGATAGCTGTGTTGGAAATAAATTACTCGGATCCCTCCAGGAGGCGTCTTGTCTCGAGTAAGTGAGAGCGCACGGGTTCATGGGTAATATTTCAGAGTGCTCTTGAATCTTGACCGCGTAAGGTGGGTTTTTACTTGTATTAGATGTAATTTCTCCTGACCGCAAAAGCGGGTTAAATTAAAATATGCGCTGTTTGGAAGCCTTGTATAATTTGTAAATAGTATAATTATTTGTTTATATGTGATTGGCGCGTAGAGACTGTAAATAAATGTCTGATCAAACTAACTGCTCTCCCTATTTTGTCTTGGTGGATATTGTTCTTCAACAAGCTGCACTTTCTAAAATATTAACAATTTTTATGATATTAATTTAACTATTTTTTAAATTTTATGAGATATGTTTATAAATAAATGTTTAAATTTGGAACTCAGTGTGATCACTTTCCCCCTCACTATTTATATAAATGAATAACGAAATATTTTTAATTCTAAATACTTGAGAGAATTTTTATAAATTAATGACATTTTGTGATATTGATTTTCACTTGAAAAAATATTTTTATACTCATGGGGTTTACGACAATATTTGAAGCAAATTGTCTTTTGATACAATAAATACAATTTATACAAATTGATATAATAAAGTTAGATAATTAAATCATATATTTGTTCAAATAAACCAATTACTCATTGATAAGTAAATCTAATTATAGGAAACAAAACAAAAAATAATATTTTGATTCTAGATGAATCATAAGGTGTTATTTTATTTGAAGCTTTCTTTGAACCCTTTTCTTTGTTAAAATTATTTTTTGCGGAATGCATATAATGTTTGCACATTTATAAATGAAAAAGGATTTCCAGAAAATAAATACACTAGGGCGAAGTAATGTAAAAATAAATATCACAAGAGAATAATAAATCAACAAACGAAAACTAAACTCGCGAATCACTGAAGTATAAGCGAACTATGGATATTAGAAAGATATTTTGGAACATCTAGGAACATAAGAGCCTATCGAATTAAAGTATCGGCAGAATTTGTGTTTATCTCAGCCGATAAGTTTTAGAATAATACTTTGGAATCGTTTAAATTCTTAGCATTCTATTTACCATTCCTCAAAACGATGGACAAAGCAAAGAACAATGAAGTAAGTACACAGAATTTTCATTGTATATTAGGCATACATACTTTCAAAAAAATTAGAAAAGTTTTTTCAGTTGCAATCTCATTATTCCTTCATTAACAAACCACATCAGCCCTTACAGAAATAGTTTAGTTCCAAAAATATTGTTTTTGATGTAATTTTTTTTCCCAGGGGATTGACCTTGAAGTTTAGAAAATTAATGTTTATGATTTAATAATAAATACTAACCCTTACATTTTTTTAAGATTTGACCATCAGATTTCTATCTCTCAATTGAAACCTTTATAATCCAAATTTAAAAGCAAATGTTTCTACCTTCTTATTTATTTATCCAAAACATGTTGTAATAAAATGAATTGAAATTCGTACATTGATTCTAAAAAAAAAAATAGATAAATGATTTATGATCTTTGATTATTTTGGAAAATATTTGCTTTCATAACGGGGAATCTCATTTTAAGGAAAGTAACTAAATAATCATAGGAGTTCTTGTCATCTCAAAATGTGGCCAGTTAAAAATTTAATAGTGATCTCATTAACTTCCTTGACCGAAGCCAAAGAATAAATTGAAGACGAAGTAACTAAAAACATTTATTTTTGATATTGAAAGTGAATCAATAAAACATAAAAGCACTAATTTCGGTTTTTAATTATGGAAAAAAATATTTAAATAATTTTTCGTCCTTAATTTATAGATTTCCTTCTAATTAATAATTAGATTATTTATGAATAATTTACTAATTTATTGATTTAAACTTTATTCTTCTTAAGTATAATTATCATTATTTTTTGATACTTTTCTAGATAATCAGTTCTATTTTATTCACAACGTTGGATACTGCTTAAATTAAAATTATTAGGATGAAACTATGAATATAACTACTAAGTAACTGTAATTGCAAAGGAATGTCTTTTTATTTTGCCTTCATTTTTTTTTCTTTCATTTTCCTTCATTTATGATCTTACTGCGCAATAAATGGATTTTTGCAGAAAAATATCATAATTTTACTGCTGATTATTTCTGTAAAATAAGAAAAATCAATTAATTAATTTATAAAATATTTTAATTATCTTCATCAAAAATTACTTTTTAGAAAAATGATTATCTCAGTCTTCATAAAATTGAATATCATCATTTATGTTTAAAAGAGCACTAAATGAAACTTATGTATATGTAAACACGTGCAAAAAAAAAAAAAGACTTTCTAATGGTTAAATTACATTTACTTTTATTTTTTACCAAACGCAAATTAAAACAATGATCCCTATGAAATAAACTAAAACGAGTGTAAAAATAACAAACCCACTAGAAGTTGAACTAATTAAGGAATATTTTAATATACTACATATCGATAAAATAACTGAAATTGCTCAAAATTCTTTTTCTAGTTTGGAATTATTGAATAAAATAAAATTAAAAAAAAATCAAGTAAACGAATAACTTGGCAATTTCACGAAAGAATTTTTAATTTTAAATTAATATTCATTTCATTAAAATTATGTTTTATTAGCTACTTTTATATTTAAATTTGAATGTTTTTCCAATAAAGAGATTTTTGTTTATTACATCCTTCTAAAAATTTTCCGCTAATTAATATTCAATAAAAAAGCACTTTAATAACGTTTATTTAATACCAGAAATGAAATAACTCCTATTAACTGATCCAAAATTTCTAAATTTTAGTTTTTCAGATAACTGATCTTATTGTGCTAAAAGCATATTCTGAGCAAAGCGTGCTACAAAAAGTAATTAAGAGATTTTAGCCCTTTCTTTAAATTAATTAAACTGAATTCCGTTGAGCTCATTTAGTACGTTAAACAAACAAGTTTAACTCTCCGATAAACAATAACAGTTTTAATTACTTCGGAAAATTTGACTAAGATATTTATTTTTAATTTTTTCGTTCATTTATTTCCTCAAATCTCTCGCATTTAAGAAAACTAGTTAATTAATTTTTTTTCTTAATAGAAGGACTTTGCATTTCTATTTCTCCTGCATTTAATCTTTGTAAGAGATTGAAAAAAAAACCTTTATTTTCTTATAAAGAAGGCAGTAATATTAAACAAATGAAATTTGTAGAACGGAATCTGAAAAAAAAAGCCGAGAAGCACTTCTAAATGTAGAACAATATGAAGTGCAATTTTTGACTAGGAATCTTATTAAAAGTACATTGATTATTGTTTTTTGTAATACCCATTGAAAGAAGATTTTTAAAATTTAAAAGAATTATTTTTAAAAAGTCACGAAATTTCCTTAATATTTTTGATTGCTGGAATAATTAATGATTAATATTGTAGCGATACTCATTTTCTGGCAATGGCGAAGAGCACGAATTAGTTCTCTGCATTCTATTAACGATGTCATGTTGTATTCCATCTGCGGGATATTTGTACTGGAGAGCTTGTGCAGAGAAACCTGAACTGAAGTGAAGTACATCCTCTTTTTCCTATGTTTATTATATATGTGTATATATACATATACATACATATATACTTTTTTGCAAAGCTGTAAAGAAGAGACATATTTTCATCTTCCTTTTGTCCTGCAATACATCGTATTATCTTCATTTATATTCAACTTTTGTTAATCTTTAATTCTAATATTTTTATTTTTCTGGTTAAAGTTCTTAATACTAATTTCCGTTCTTAAATAATAAATTTCGTTCTCCAGTGGATATTTAGTTCCGTAGTCTTTATTTGACTTTCATTTTACGCGACATTTTTAGTGGAGGAGAGGGGTATCCGATTACTGCAGAGCAGCTACGTAGAAGTCTATGCCTTCAAGGTCTCCGCCTGAATTTGACTAATTCGCCAATTCAAGTAGGTGCTTTAAAAAATGACTGACCAAACGATGCAGAAGTTTAGAGCTTCACCCAACATCTCTTTAGTACCGTTACTGACCTGCCAGCTGCCTAGAAATCCATGCATCTTTAACGTTGTCCACCAACAAGATACTAGTAAATGGCTCAATTATTATGAATGGATCGCATCGTATAACGGCTGGGATGAACAAATGTATCTGGCGAATGTCGTTTCCTACCTCACTGGAAGAGCTGAACTATGGTTTGACTATAATGAGGATACATTCATGAATTGGACGACGTTTAGAAATTACCTAAACAATACATTTTGCCATGCAAAAGATCTGAGACGGTTTAGATCTTTTGCGATTACTTTACAAAACATCTAAGGAAGGTGTTTACTGACACGTATGCAGAAAATTGATTAGACGTCCGTATGGAACTTTCAGGGTATACTTACACTGTGCCGAAAAGTTAATCCTGCTATGAAAGAAGCCGAGATAGTGGCGCAACTGATGAAGATGATCGCAGAGGATTTGTATCAGACCCTACTAGTTCAGGACTATGAAACAGTTGTTGAATTTGTAACATTTTTCCAACAGATCAAAAAACTTAAACGCTTACTCATCTCCCTGCCTAAATTTCAGAAGTTACCGAATGTTTGTACTATGTCTTCTGATACAGACATGGCTGATATACAATCCCTGATCTGTATCACAGTTGAGGAAGAACTTTAGAAGATCCTATCGAAAATACCGTATACCCCGATGAAGAATCTGTATCCCTCTTGGTATCACTCTACTCTGTATCGTGCTATTGATACCGTTAGAGACTGTGGAAATGGAGCAGTACGACACGCAGAAGTCCTACCAGGGGACAAAGAATCGAATTATTGTTCTGTGTTTGCCATTAAAGATTATTTAATTGAAGTCTATTCAATAAAGCAATTATGTGCTCTTAGTCCACAAACTGAAGAGATGGATCATGCTATGATAACTGACAGTAAATTTTAGTGTACGAAAAAGATCTCTTCGTCGCAGCCGCGATTTTCGGCATTGAAATTAGTTGTTATAAGTGTGGGTAGCAAATTGGTTGCATCAAATTCAAATGACCCTGAGGGTAATGAAAATAGTAAACTTATCAACGATATGGATGACTCCAGTTGTTCGCTGATTGATAAGATCAGAGAAAATTATCGGGTACATCAGTCCAGAAAGCAAGTAACTTAGGAAAAATTACGAAAAATGCTAGATACCGAGCTTACAACTATTCAAAAAGACGAGTTACTGAATTTGCACGATTAATTCAACAATGTATTCGACTACAACAGGAATTCCGGGAGCACAGCAGTAAAACATAAGATCAACACTGGAGATAGTGTTCCAATAAATCAAAGACCTTATAACACCTCGGTCAGTTGGAGACGAGTGATGGACGAAGTACAACGAATGATAAAGGAAGATGTCATACAACCATCTGATAGTCCGTGGTCATCTCCTATTGTACTCGTGAAGAAGAAAAATGACACTTTTGCGTCGATTATAGAAGACTGAATAAAATATCTAAAGAAGACATTTATCCTCTACCATGTATTGTGGATGCCTTAGCCTGCCTAGCTGGTGCAAGAATTTTCTCCACGATAGATCTAAAATCAGGCGATTGACAAATAGAATTTGATGAAAGAGACCGGAAAACATAGCGTTTGTGACTCCTGTTGGTTCTTATAAATTTAAGTTTATTCCCTTTGTGTTACGTAACACTCCAGAAACATTACTGGGGGTGATGGGCATAGTTCTTCGAGGACTCAAATGGAATATTTGTCTGTGCCACCTAGATGGCATCATTATATATTCGCCGAATTTCAAAGAGCTCCTAATAAGCTTGAAGAAAATTTTGAAATATATCCCAGATGCAGGACTACCGTTAAATTCAAACCAATGCTCATTCGGAAAAAAATAAGTGACGATAATGAGCCATTTAGTCGATGAATATGGAATCTATCCAGATCCAAAAAGTTAACAGCTGTAACAGGTTTTCCTGTTCCGGAAAATATTACAAATGTCCGTAATTTACTGGGTTTGTGCTCATATTTTTGCTGATTTATCAGGAACTTCACCGATATAGTGAAATGCCTGCATGATTTAGCAAAGAAAAATTCTAAGTTTTCATGGGACAATTGACAGAAAGAATCATTTCCAACCCTGAAGAAATGACTATAAATATACCCTGTGTTAGGACATTACCTTCCAAACTGATGTAAAAATACATTCACATGCTAGTGAGTATGGAATAGGTACAGTACTGTGGAAAGTCTTGGATGAAAGAGAAAAAGCAATAGTGCCTATGCATCCAGTCTTAACAACAGTAGGAAAAATATTACTCAACATTGAAAAGGAGTGTCTTGCTGTCATCTGGGCAATCAACAAAATTAGGCCTTATATTATTTGAAAAATTTCTTACAATCGTAACAAATCACCAGTCTTTGTGTTGGCTTGCTAATGTAAAGGATCAATACGGAAGATTTGTTAGATGGGCCTTCAGGTTACAGGAGTACGAGATAACCGTTCTCTATACGAGTGACCCCAAGCATTCCGATGCCGAAGCCCTGTCAGGAAAATCTTTTTCCAAAGCGAACAGTGGAAACGATAAAGAAATTCCTTTTCGAACGTCAATTACAGATTGCAGAAAAGAGCATTTGAAGGATATCCAATTGAAATTTATAATTAAAATTCCTAACAAAGATAACGAATATCGAAGCTGTAACATGAGTCGATGTATTGTACAAAAGAAATTATGATCCTATGCGATAGCAATGGCTTTTGTTCGTACAAAAATAACTTCGAACGGATATTCTAAAAATTTTAATGATGCTCCAATTACTGGTTAACTGAAATGTGTTCAGACGTAGGACCGAATAAGAAGAAAATACTATTGGATAGGACTTTATGATAGTAATTGTCGATACCTATCACAATGCACAGAATGTCAAAGACGGAAATCTCCTCTTCAATTTACAGCAGGTCTACTCCGAAGACATCGAAGTCTCTACTTCATTGGTGAAGAAATCATACTGAAAAGAGGTGCTCTCAGAGAAATGATACGGGATCGAGGACGTTCGTTCTTATCAAATATTGTGATATACATTAATCAGTTGTACCAGACTTCGCATCTTCTAATGACTGCCTCCCATTCACAGACCAATGGTTTCACAGAAAGTTTTAATCGGACGTTAGCAGATACGCTGTCCATTTACGTAGACATCCAAGAAAGATATTGGAACAATATTCAGCCCTTCGTGACCTTCGCATAAAACTCTACAAAACAGGATAAGACGGGATTCAGTCCATTTTTTCTTATTCATGGAAGAAACATAGAGAGCCTCTCGACGTTATTATCCCAAATAAAACTGAAATGCATGGCTATTACGTGAAACATCTTATTACCAGGAATGAAGAAGCTGGACCACTGGCGAAACTCCACATTTTCTAAGCACAGGTAGATGACAAACGTCGATACGATGATACGCATCGACCAGTCATTTATAAGGTATGGGAGTTCTTTTGGTTTTGACCTCAGTACGAAAGGCTGGACTGACCAAGAAGCTCTTAAAACGTTATTCTGGACCATATCGAATCACTCGATGTTTATCTGATGTCACATATAAAGTAAAAAATATGAAAGCGAACCGTAGACGACAAGAGGCCAAAAGATGTCTTCCGTGTCCTAAGATTAAAACTATTTTGATGCAAACAATGAAATTGATGAGAAAGGATTTCCTAACTTTTCAAGGAGACCTCTTGAAAGGAGTCAAACCAGATTTAGACTCCTATCTAAAAAAGAGGAAATTTGGAGATACTCGTTTCTTGGCAATGTTGCAAGAGCAATAATTAGCTCTTGCGCTGCAAAAATGTATTCATTCATTCGCCATATACTATTAACTATGTCATGTTGATTCTGAGAGGTATTTATTCTTGAGAGCTTGTGCAGGGAAGCCTGAACTGAAGCGAAGTGTGAATCCTCTTTTCCCTATATATATACCCCTCTTGCAAAGCTGTAAAATGAGAGATAGGTTTTCATCTTCCTGTTGTACTGCTTTGCATCCTGTTATCCTCAGTTATAGTCAATTTATGTTAATATCTAATTCTAATCTTGTTATTGTTCGAGTTAAAATTATTAACACTAATTTATGTTCTTGGATAATAAAGTTCGTTCTCGAGATTTAATTCCTTTATATAACTTTCCTTATACGCGACAATATGCATTATTTCATTAAATACAGGACGTAAATAAACTATTAGAAAAATATTATTAAGTAAAGTTAAGAGAATTACGATAAAATTGGTATTAATAGAGTAAAATTGGACTCAAATGATGTTAGATAAATAATTTTTGTGAACAAAAGAATATAAAATGAAAGAAAATAATTGTTTCTTTTTTTATAAAAAAGCAAGAAGGTAAAGTTGGATTAAAATTAAAGGGAATTATGTCAGCAATTTCTAATTCTAATGTTAACGATTTTTGTATAAGTATAAGGATTTTTGTGATTTACTTTATTTATATGTGCATTTGTAGCACCCCACATACACGGAAATAAAAAAAAAATGAAATGAAAGTGGTTATTTTATGTAAATAAATGAGAATGATTTTATTCTAAGCTCTGTCTTTTGTTTATTTTTTTTCACTCTTTCATACATGTCATAAGAATTTCTGAATGTTTCATCAAATATTTTGTTGCTCTGAGTAAACATAGTATTAGAATTCCTTGTCACACATTCATAAAGGTCACAATATTCCTTCATTTGTCTCCTTTGTTTAATCTATTATAAATATCGTTTTTCTAGCTTAGAAATAAAGTGTAATATTTTTTGTTATTACTTTAAGTGAATTCTTGTTACAGCGAAACCTTACAATATCCTATTACATGTTTTTTTTATTATTTTTAATTCATTTAGCAAAAACCTAATTTGGAAAAAATATGTGGCATCTAAGGCCTATAATTAAATACATAATTCACCATGAAGCCTTCATAAGCTTCACATAAATTCCTAAGACTACTTTAATGACCCCTTGTTTTACCACTGAGAAAATTCCTTTTTCCTTGTTAAAGCGTTGCTTGAATACTCAGAAATATATTATTATTTTCCATAGAGAAAAATAAATTACTTGGTTTATTAATCTTTCTTTTCTTTTTCACATAATGTATTGTCAAATGAATCAAGCTCAAAATATTTCCATCGAAAAAAATCAAAATGTGTTTTGACAGATTTGATCAAATTTTAGTTATGATATTTCTTCAGCTAAATAATCATTTGTAAAAATCTCTGTATGTATCCTACTTATAGGTATGCACTGAAACTGCTAAAAGTTCAAGTAGCAACTAAATGCTTTCTTTTCCTTTTTTTTTTTTTTTTTTGCAGGAGATACAGATATCTTCTGAAAGTTTTTTGTTATGATTCGATGCAACATGAACGATTTATTTACCATTATTTAGAGCTTCCTTCCCTCGCGTTATTATATTCAGAAAAAAAAATTAAAGAATAAAACATTATGAATTATAAGATCATTTTTATTACGAAAATTAAAGTGCATTCATCTATTTTGTACTTGAAGATGATCGCTTTGTGTTTTCCCGCCTGACTTTGTAGGACAGGTTTCCTCCTCCACACTAGAGGAGGATAGATAGATTGATATTCGAACCTTTATCTATTGGCCCGGATAAAAGTTCTCTAGTCTTTTTTTGTTGAGCCTTTAGCAGGTAGGCTAAAAGGAATTCCTCCTCGATTTAGTTATTGAGGCATTTTAACTTATGTCGTTGAAGAAAGCCGTCTCAGTAGAAAAAAGTTGAACGTTGAAGTGCGCTCTTATTTTCTTTACGTCATTTTCACAGATTTTATTCTAGTCTATTAATTCTACTTACTTCTGGAAGTTTGTTCAGTAATATAATAGCTTAAATGAATTACACTTTCTATATTTTATTTGTAAGATTCTTTACAAAAGCAGTCGGGAGGAGATATTAAAAGATAGAATAAACTTCTGATATTTCTACATTTTGAATTCGTCACTGTAATGTATTTGGAGCCCCGTGAACCTTGAATTTTCATTTTCAAATCTGAAGTATTAATTCAAATGCAGAAAAGCCATTTGAAAAATAATAAAAAACAATGAAGGTTTTTGTAGTACCTTTTTTTCAATTCTTAAGTTATATTTTTACGTCAAAATTTCATTTCACGTAGATTTAAGGCATTTAATTATGCTTAAAAATAATTCGAGACATCGGAAAACGTAATATCACAATATAATAGATAGCTTTCGCTATTTTACGTACTTTTTATTATAATCAAATTGTCTGGGTTGAAAAAGAAATTACACAGGAATTGTATTATGTTCAGAAATTCAATACATATGCGTGTGTGGTTGGTAGACAGGATCGTTAAAGTGGATTTATGATAAATTGAACTTATGCCAGTTGTAAGAGATATTGCCCTTCACTATTACAGGAGCTGAGTTAAAATTGAAATTTACATACACTGCGTCTATATTTAGATTAAGATTTATATATATTGGCTATCACTTTAGTTATTACTTTCACGAGCAAACACTTTAATTAAAATTTAGTTGCTAATTACACATATAAAGTTCTTTTCTGTTTACATAGAGAAAATAGAGAGGAATCATTTTTATAAACTTTAAGTAAAAGTTACGCAAGCTACTTTGGTTAATATTTCTAACTTTTTTTCTGTAATTTGATTGATGTCTTGACACTTGGAAAAAAAGCAAGAGCTTTTATGGTTCACTTCATTTATGTTTTATGTAACAGCTCTTGCATCTTATGGTAAGGCATTTTCTCGCCAATTATCACTCCATATTAAGGATTCCGAAAAATGTCTAAACTTGAAGAATTTATTAGATCAAATTGATAACTATCTTCCTCAGAAAGTATCCAAATGTTCAGTCCTTCGAAAGGAAATCGCTGTTATGTTATTGTGCAATATTCGAGCCACGTTAGCTCAGGTTCAGATCTGGAATCAGTAATAAGTCTCTTCTGTGCCATCAAATGTCGTCGTGTAAGTTATGGGGCTGTTAAACATTTCAGTTGGTTTCAAAGTCATAAAGAAGAGTTTGTGAAAAGGGCATCAACTCATTGAATCTGACACACAATTATTTTCGAAACACCCTCTACAAATCAGGGGTAAGTTATACCATTTTATGATAGATCCCATGGATTTTAATCAAATCTTATTTTTAAGTTCTCCTCAAATAGAAGCATTTTTGTTTAGTTAGTTTATAACTTTTTCAGACTTGTGGTAAAGTTTTATTTTCTTCTTATCAAAATTAGAAAAGGACAATTTACTTGATTGAATCTAATTGACTCATATGATTAATATGCATAGAAGTGCATTCAGAATAAATTTTGTTTTGTTGGACTATATGTATTTCAAATAAGATTCTTCAGACGTCACATGACAGAAATTTTTTTTTGACATTATTTGGTTTTCAACCCGATTTGACTCTTGTTTCATTCCTGAGGGAAAATAATAAATCCCGAAGACTTATTTTCACGCGCACTCTGAAGCCAATGTTTCTTACGAAAATGAAATATTCCAGATATGATTTTGTGGCAGTAGTAGCTCAGTGGTCATAGGTTCGGACTCGCGGTCGGCTTTGTTTCTATCGAGTCGTGTGTTATAGCGTGATGACACTAAAGACCCGCAGTGAAGCGGGGCTGATCTAAGTTACATTTGGTTCCAAGTCTT
Source organism: Nephila pilipes (assembly GCA_019974015.1). Classification (NCBI taxonomy): domain Eukaryota; kingdom Metazoa; phylum Arthropoda; class Arachnida; order Araneae; family Nephilidae; genus Nephila; species Nephila pilipes. The sequence continues at coordinate 578,302 of BMAW01040450.1, read as the reverse complement.
CCGCTAGTGTGGAACTTTGGAAAGGGAAGGGGTTGCTCAGGTTCTCTCCTCATCACTTGACCTATGTTCAAAATCATGAGGTATATCGCCAATAGTGCTCAAGTTCCTTCTTAGAGCGATGTTTATAAAACACCACAATCCAGATGTGATTTTATGTTATTGTAAGCTAAAGTTGTGTGTGAAGTAGATACTACTGATAAGTGAGTTGCCACTCATACACGTAAGGGGAAATCTAGAAAATTGCCTGTGTGTTTATTTTACGAGCGACCTCTCTTCAATAAAGGCGTTTGACATGTTTTTGCGCATGTATTCTTCTTTGAATTAAAGCTATGCAGGAGACGTTTTTGTGATCTCTGCCCTTCATTACCCAACTCTTGTATCATATCTCTATCTAATATACTGAAAAAAATTACTTCGATCCAGTTGAAGACACGCAAGAATTAAATAGAATCCTTTGTTTATTATCACTCTAGAATATATATAAGGTTGCTCTCTCTAGAATAACTCACAATCATATTTATGATTTAAATACGAAATGTATCTTACCAGTCAACTCGTATTCTTAATTTTGCAACTCTCTTCCACAGTAACTGCACAGCTTGTTACTTTTGGTGGAACTCTCTTCAATCCACAAAACTAACAGAAAAATTTCAATCCGAATAATGACTATTTGACAACAAATCGTTACTATGTATTTTTCTTCGTATTCAATTTCATTCACATAACAAAATCAGTACAATCACTCTTCTGTTTTCATCTAATTTACCTAATGACGTTTCGCTTTGGTTGGGAAGAAATTGTCATTTTATGCGATTCAAATTGATGCAAATTCCCCGAGGTTAATGAACAGAAAATCGCGAATAGCCGAACCTCATACCTTTTACTGCAGAAACCTGAAAAATAGCCGACGAAATTTATCGAAAATTTTGGGCTGAAAAATATATTTTGTCAATAAAAAGAGGAAATTTGACATTTGCAGATGGCAAAAAGTCAGAACGTGTCAGAACAGCAGAAAGAGAAAAGTAGAAAAGAAACTTTCCAAATAGAGATGAAGAAATGCAAATTCATGATTAGCTTTCCTCTGATAAGAGTACATATACGTGATCTGTAAATGCTATTTTCCGTTGAAAAATGTGTCGATATTAATAAATGTAAGGCGTAGTATATTTGTAGGTAAAACTTTTATCACTGCTTATAAACAGGAGATTTGATGGGTGGATGAGGAGTAGGGAAGAAAGGAAATAAGTTGAGATGAGTTGTATAAAATGCATAAATTGAGAATTTTCTTCATAAAAAATGGAAATTAATGACGTAATACTTCATAAATATATTTGTTATGAACTAGAATAAGTATCCACCACACCGGATCCAGGTATAACCTCGTAGCTCTTCTCAACTGAGTAAGAAAGTGAAATATGGGTAATTTAGGAATTTCTTTTTTCTATTCAAAGATAGTTTATTTTTTCTTCAGTGATATGTTCTTTAAATGTCTTATTGCAAATGTTCCTCAAAAGTAGTGATTGATAGCTGCAACATATTGTTTTTCAGACCATTTGAAATTCAACATTATAATTTTAGTCACTCTGATTTATATATTTTTTTTTGTCCTAATGTTCATTCGGTTTTTTTTTTAGTGTGCCAATGTTACTTCACGAATTTGTTTGGACAAGCTTGTAAGGAGATGAAGTGAACCACCTGTTCCTTTATATCATTTTTATTGCTGTTTTTAAACTGTGTTCTCGGATGCAAAGGAAATGATAATGTTATGAAACGAGCTTTACACCTGAAGAAGATACCTACGATCATCATCTGAAATTTAACTTGGAGTACGATTTAGGAAAATTTCCAGGGGTATCTTGTTTTTTCTTTATTTCGTTACAACACACAAACTTGCCAGTTGATATTGTTTTGTTAAGTTATTCTGGTTATTCAAATTGAATCAAAACTTCTATTTTCCTAACTGATTAAGGAGATACGTTAATTATTCAATTAATTTAAAATGATTAATATGGTATTTAATTTGTCTTGAATGAGTTTGATTTCCTGCGAATTCCAGAATTACATCCGTTTTTTACACGTTTTAAAGCACGAACTCAAATCCTTATTTTAATAAATTATTGGAATGTCTCTGCCATTTAAAGATATTAAAACTAATATTTCATACTCCATTTTTTATTCGAAAACTTTCGTAAAACCGTAAAGAATATAAAGTATTATTATTGCTTTTTTAATTGTTTTACGGAAATTTTAATCTGAGTAATTAGAATTTTTTAAATTTTTAAGGTATATAAAAATAGTTTAGTCATGTATTTTAATTTAGCTTAACCTTCTCTATTTTCTTTAAAATTGATGTCAAGGATTATATTAAGATTATAATGAGATTCGTTAAATAATTTTTACACCGCATAGTAAAAACAAACTACCAGCTTTGATCCAAAATCTTTGTCTTCAGCGGATAAAATTAAGATTTTAAGAGTATTACGCTCGAATTGCTTATCGAATAGATTTCCCCAATATAACTCCTTTTGTGAATAAATATAGAACATGGCTTTTGAGAAAGATGTTTTGCATTTAAAAACATCCCAAGTTTTTATTCTGAGTCAATTATGAGTTTCTCCTTTCTAAAAGTTCCTCATTAAGAGAATATAAGATCTCGAACACGAGGGGGTTAATAATTTACACTTTCTTTCAAACAGATGTCGAAATATTTTTTTTCCTATCAGCATCAAACTCCATCCAGAAAATAAGTTGCGTTTGAGAAATAGTCGAATTTGCAGATGATAAGAATTAAATAGAAGGAGTTGTAATCTTATAAAAAATAATTGAATAGCATTGGTGCAACGTTTTATTTATTTTTATGAAAATAGCTTCAGATAAATGTTTATCAGTTGAATATCAGGTTCTTTTAATCGTCCCCTTTTTAAGTTTTCTATCGCATTATATGCGGTATCAAAGAAACTTGCATTAATGATAAAAAATTCTATTTCCGTTTGGCTGAGGAAAGAAATCAACTTGAGGAAACTGATGTTGGTTTTCAACCTCGGAGGAATAGTTCAAGTAAAGAAAGAAATAAAACTTAACTTGAAAATTTTATTTTTTCAATAGGAAATGATTTTGAAATGCAAAGGATGTTTTTAGTGATGGTGTTTTTTCTTTCTTCCTTTTGTTTTCATTTTCTGTTATACCTTCAAAGTATTGATGACCTTATTTGCCATTAGGACATCATATCATTACTATATTACGTTTTTATCCATGGTCGTGTAATATAAAAGTATTTTGTTCTGATTTCATGAAAATTAAAACTTATGTATTACTTTGATTAAGAACTATATATTTTCAATACAAATTGAGCTAAGACAGGGGAATAATTTTTTCCATTCTTTCAAATAACAATACATTTTTAAAACATATACTAAACTCAATTAATGTAAAAACTGGTGTCCGATATAATATTTGATATATTTTTAGTTTTCAAAACTTTGAATGGATCGTCAATGGCCTTTTATTTTTATTACTTTAACCATAATTAAATACTGCAATTATTTATATTAACCCGTTAACGCCCAACTTAATTTAAAATTGAAATTTTGTTAAAAACTTTTAAAATTATGTTCTAAACACTTAAATTAAATATAATATGCAATTAAACTCTACACCATTAATTTAGGATCCGAGATAATTACTGTCCTATAAATAGGACGCTGGGCGGATATGGAAGTTTTTGAACACTTAGTACTTCTCCTTTGTTTTTAATTACTTGATTACGTTTCTGTTCCCAAACAATTGAACTTTAATATTCAATACAAAATAAAGTGAAACACAAATAAATTTGACATTTTTTATTAAGTTTAAACATATTCACACAATGTATGGTAATTTGGAAAACATTTTGTACATAGAGTTACATTACATTTCATGCAAACTGCTAGAGGTTTTGACGAACAATTTTGCATTTGACATCGTCTTTGTTTTTCTCTGTTACCAATTATGTAGCCAACTAACTCCATCCCGTCTAACAGTGTCTATTTCCTTCACTCGAGATGAAATTGTATAACTTGCTATACCGATTTCTTTTTGTACTGTGTTGCCTTTTTTTAGATAGGCTATTGCAATATGTCTCCTTACTTCTTTGATACTCTTTTTCTCTGCATTTACCATGTTGTAAACAACGCAGGTATTTGCAACAACCATGCCTACAATTCGGGTAATAATTGGCAAATACCATTTTTTTCCACGGATTCTTATGGTATGTTTCTCTAAAAGCCAATCATGAGAATCTACATCACCCCTGATTTTGTTATAATTGTTTAAGAGACATGGCTGTTCGATTTTATTTTTTGCAGCTTTTCCCTTTTCACTCCTTGAAACAGATGTTAGTGGCTCAATTATGTCAAAATTTGTCGCAAGTGTAACGCATTTGTTATCATTCCATTTTACAGCAGTAATTTTATTTTTCCCATCAAAGTAGAAATCATGTGAACCACGGCTAGTGTTTTTGAAAATAGAATCAATTTCAAGGGGGCAATGCTGTATTCTGTCCCTTCTTATTGTTCCTGTTGCTCGAAATCCACTCTTTCTTAGGTCAACTAACAAATTATAGGACAAATTACTTCTCTTATTGATAGATCAAGAGTTTCAGTGTCATCAAAACCTTCTTCATCCGTTAATTCGTCTACTTCAGGTCGCAAAACAATCATTTCAGACTCAAATTCCTCCGAAAATAGATATTCTACAGCTTCCTCGGCAGTTTTAAAAAAATTTTCCGCGACATCTTGAGCACCTATGAAATAAACTAAATATCAGAACATTTAACGAATCCGCCCAGCGTCCTATTTTTAGGACAGTAGTTTAAATTTGTAATTAAAACTAATAAAAATAAATATAATTTTAAAACGTTATAAGATATCTGTTAATAGAATATTTGAAATATAAATTCTGAAAAAATATTTAAACTTACCTTTAAAATCTTTTCGTTCGATTACAATGAAATTCAGCAAGAAAAAATCATGAAAATGGCGAAGTTTACGTGTCTGCAGCTAGTTGAAAAATGCTTCCATCCCGTTCAAACCGGTTTAAGTAAGTTGGGTGAAACCATTACTCTTCAGGGGGTAGAAAAAGAATTGTCGAAACGTTGAATAACTTTATTTATAATGGTGAAAATGAACTGTCCTATAAATATGACGCAGGGCGGAAACGGGTTAAAATGTTTTTTTTTTTTAGTCATACAAATATTAAAAGAAAACTGTTAATTTCAGACACTGTTTGGTTGACAGTGTCTGATTTGTATTAAATTATTTGGAAAACGCATCAACAAAAAAAGCAATCGAAAAAAATTAAGAAAAATAATTAGAGTAAATCAAATTAATAGATATAAAAAATCATATTATATCTGTGGTATTAATGAAAATATGTATTTAAGAAGTTATTTCTGAAAATCGTTATTTGCTTTCAGATCCTTCAATTAAATTCCTTAGTTTACTACTTAAAATGCCATACAATTATTTTTTCGGCTTACATTTTTATAAAATGAATTAAATCAGTATCTTGTATATTATAATTATCATGAAAATATAATATAGCTTTTTTTTACCGAGCAACATAATATTTTGGATGAGCATTTTTATAGTAAGTTCTAGCTTAATCCCAAAATAAAAGATGTGGTATTACGAGTAACAATGTCTTTGTTATAACATACCTTTATCAACCTTGTTAACTTACTGAAGTTAAAAATTACGATACTGATCCCCTGTGGCTCTCGTTGTTCTGAATAGGTTTTAATTAATACCAAGTTACTATACTTTGAAGCTGAAAATTATTTTTCGTGACGTGTTTAATTTTTTTTTTGTACGGAGTAGTGAAATCAAGTTGTATACCATTTTAAACATTTTAAGCTGTCTAACATTTTAACAAAATAAATTTTGAAAATAGAATGTACGAAAAAATTCAAATGACTGATTTAATTATTTCTTCATTTGATTTAAAATTGTAATGAAAGAGGAAAATAAAAATGTAATGAAATGTAATTTTTTAAGCATTCAGGTTAAGTGGAATACGATTATATAATCCAGTACCTATTTTCATATAATAGATTAATAGTTTACACCCCTTCGCCAAGAATTTAAGCTGAAATACTCTTAGAAATATGTTATCTATATTAAATGCCACGTAATAATGAATTAGGTAATACATATTAAAATTTGGATGTCTTTGGAAAAACTTCGGGCGTTCTGTCGCCGCACACATCTATCCAGACTGTGATACATCGAAACTGTTCTGTCAGAAAAAAAAACTCATTATTTTATCTGAGATGGTTGATCACCTCTTTTGAGGCTTTAAAACCATTGGACTGTTTGCGTGAATGTCTGGACTCGGGTCATTCATCTGATTAATATAGTTTTCTTAATTTTATGTCGTTTGACAATTAAACAGGGCATTTTTAATGACCAAATTTCGTTTCATCATATGACGCATGCAAATTACACATTTCATTTATCTTTGTTCATGAGTTTGGTTTTCTTTCGTAGTGAAACAGATTTATTTCTTTCTTCAAAATTTCTTTGTTGATCAAAGTGTTAGTTTTAAAATTTTGTTACCACCGAGAGCTAAATATTTGGACGCAAAAATAGTTAGAATTAATCAAAAGTTTAATGTATTAAATGCCTAGCTATTTACCCAATATAAATTTGAATTTTAACTCGTTTTCAAACTTGATGCTGAATAGCGAAAACTTTTATAAAATAATTTGTTTTTATTCAGGTTCAAAAGATCATAACCGTCTTTTTCTTTCAGTTAGGAAATCACCAAAACTAAAATTAATATACAAACCAAAGCTAAAACTAAAGATAAAAGAATTGTTGATTTCATAAATACATTTTTGCATGAACAACGAAGAAAATCTTAATGGCTGCAAACTTCAACAACTCTGCATGCCAGGAATAATTTAATAAACTTTTCCTTAGTAATAGAATTTTCACTACTATATAGCAATTTTTTTAATTTCAAGTAATAAGACATGTAATTGTATTTGAAAAAAAAAATTATTCTATTCCAGTGAAGTAGAAAAATCAAACGAGTATTTTCTTTTAAATGTAATCTAATTTCAACAAAAAATTTTTAATAATTTTTATTCAAAAAGAATGTTTTTCGAGCAGTTGTTATTACTTATTTATAATTTAAGCAAAAAAGTGCGGATATCTTTTTAGTGTATCTTTTGCGTGAGTGTTTTCAATTGTGCTGCAGGAATGGATAGAATTATAAAAGAAACTATTCCAAAAACTACTAAAGTAACTATTCCAATCTTTTTCTACACAAATACAGTTTTTTGTCAGGAAAAAAGTTTTGAATAGCTTATTATAATTATATCCAGTTCCAAAATTAACGAAAATTCTTTTGCGAAAGCCAACACACACTAAAGACTATCGACTACATTTAAAGAAAATATGGTTTTATATTATTTTAAAATACAGAAGGAACCATTAAGAGATAATTGATTTCGGAATTAAAGGATGAAATTAACCGGATAATTAAATAAACCTTTAAGACTTCAAAGGATTGGAGTTTTTGTTACTAAAATTGAAAATTATAATTCTGTTCTTAAGTAAGTGCTTATATATTCATGCTTCCAATTTCTCCTTCAGTAATGCTAAATGAATTAGAAAAAATAATTTCCAAAAAAGTACATAGATGTGCGATCTAATATTATTTAAGTTTTTTTAATAGTATTACATTTCGAAAATTATATTCTTTTCTATATATACCAAAGGCATTATTTATTGAAAAAAACCATACATGGTGTATAGTATCAATTATCCGACTTGATAAAAAATATTTTGGAGGCATGCACTATTAACTAAGTTCAAACTGTTTTATAATGGGGGAAATCCAGATTTTTGGAAACTCATTTGCGTCTGTCATTAGCATTCCGGAATGTAAGTATTTTAATAAATAGAAACAGTTCCCAAACCAAATGAGAAAATATATGGTTGCTTGGATTATATTTTAAATCTAATACCTGAATTCCTTCACATTTGACACAAAATACTATTAGATATTTTAAAATCTATTCGTTTTCTGAGACATCTAAAGATGTTCGTGTATTACATTTTAAAAAGTAAAGTAAACAGTATTTCGTTGTTGATGAAAACAAATGATATCCTTGAATGAAATCACAATCTAAAGTCAGGTTACAACTTTTGAATAGGCCTCATAAAACGGCAAATTCATTTGCAATCCTGCAAGTTGGAAAATATTTGAAGTAGATAAATAATGACCCGAAGGCCACTTGCGACCCGCAAAGAATTTTCGTGTTTTCTGTCAAGATAGTCAGAAAAATCTACCTAGAACTGAGATGTCCGTATCATGCGTAAAATCGTTATAAGTGAAGCTGTATCTATTTGCGAGACAAGCAGGTGACGGCAATTTGTATCATTTTCCCTTATTTTGAAAACTGGAAATGCATGAAAGTGTTTCTGCTAAGATTATGGATCATCTGTGGAGTTTGAAGGATGAGGTCACAAGAACAAAATTGAACCTAAATTCAATACGCTCTCGTACATGCTCGTTGACATTGACACAATTCCTGAGGAGCTGCGACTTGAATTTACTGACATGAAGTTAGATCCCACTATGAAAGAAATGTTTACTTCTCTGACATTCGTTGATGTTTATAAATCTTTGTCTGTTGAAAAACTCTTATATAATGAAGAAATTAGTTGGAAAAATGTTCTTTGTATTTCGAGCTACATATATTTGTGAGCAAACTGTTTCTTGCTTGAAGACCAACACGATTAATTATAGATGCTCTTTGAGAGGCTGCGCTTATAGTATTATCAAGCAATTTGACTTCTGATTTAAAAAGAAAAGTTAAAAAAGTGTGATAAAGAATATTTATCTCATTAAACCGATTTTAAAATAAAAGAGCTTGTAATTGTAGATTATACAAAATTAACATAAAATTTAAATTGCATAAAACTATCACTATCTAACTTAATTTAAATTTATTGATTTTAAGTGTGTGCAATTCACACCTTCCCTGAGATGCAATGTTAACTAATGAATGCGATCGTTTCAAAAGATTCGACCTGCCGCTAGCCTCCTCTTCCACAAAGTAGCTCCCGAGTAAAAAACATTGCTCATCCTAGATGTAAATGATTCAAAAACAATATCGTTAATTAATTTCCCTTTAAATCTTCCTATTGTGAAACAAAATATTAATTTACACACAAAACCATTTTTATTCCGATGAGAAAATATAAATGAAGGATTTCATGCTGTGTTTATTTAACTGCATATTTCCATATTACAATTCGTGACTAAAATACTTATTGAAGAAATAGCTAAAGTTATGAAATGAACAACTCCAGTTAATGTCTAAAGATATCATAATTCTAGTTGCAAGAATTTAGGGTCAGCTGCCAAGTAAGAACTTTTTGTCTTATAAATGAGTGTTACAACAGCCGTCAAAGTGGGACGGTCTCTGTAATTAGTTCGATTTCTTATTAAAAATCCATACATCTGATAATGTACATTTAATCTTTGTGTAAAGTCATCTTTTCACTCAGGAGGGAAAAGGGTTTTAGCTCACTTTCTGAAAACCTTTTACCACTCCCGGCATCTCATATAAAAATGATAATCACCAAGTGTGATGCACTGACACAGATAGACAGATTTTTGAGACAGTTATACACACACGGTTATTTAGCATATCTCGCTTGTGGCACCCGGAACGTAAAAAACACATTTACACAATTCATACATTCACCTGCAGTACGATAATTACGCTTAACTCATACAACATAAGGAAATCGCACTAAGAGATTGGTCCTGAAACTGAACACCGCATATCTCATCAGTCATCCAAGAGGTATGTCAATTCAGTATTAAATTATCTTTAACTTTTAGTCTTTTTAATCCACTAAGCTTAATTGCACCAAATATCAGTTTAGTGTTATTTAAGGGATATTGTTTTCTCTTTATGATCGTATACTTTTTCCTTTAACACTAAACAAACATGGGCTTTTTAATTAATTTAGCTCGTGAAGTCTTTGATTAATTAATAATTAATCATGTCGCAGAAGGTCGCGTATCATCACAAAATATTTCTTGCGTTACGAACCAATAGTAAGATATTTGATGTTAATGATGATGATGATGTTAATGATTTGATGTTAATACAGATTTTTAAGGGCATCAAATAATGGATTTTACGTAACCATACAAGGCTAAATACTTGGTGATGGTTGTCCGTCATTATTCGGTTGTGCCATATCTCAATCTAATACATTAATCAAAGACAACTAAACTCTTATTGAAGTCACACAAGAACAAAATAGAATTTTTTATTATAATTATGCCTGTAGAATATCTATTGTTGCTCTCTCCAGGATCTCAACCTAACTCACAAACTTAAATTATGATTTAAATCAAAATTCTTATCTTAACAATTCATCCGTTCGGTACTTCTGTTTTCATCTAATTTGCCTAATCACGTGTCATTTTGGATGGAAAGAAAGTGTAATTGTATGCAATTCAAATCGATAAAAATTCTCGAGGTTATTGTAGTGAAAATAGAGATTAGTCAGACTTGAGATCTTTAATAAACTAAAAAAAAAAAGAAAAAAAAAACCACACATTTAAAGCTACATCGATCGTAAAGTAAATGAAGTCTTTAAAGACAAAAAAATTCAAATTGTGTAACAAATTTCAGAATAATATTATTAATACGTTTTTATCCTCCTTAACTAGATCTATAACGGGTTCACACGCGTGTTTCCCTTCAACTAACCTTTTCGAGCTTTGCTTTGACGTCCAATAACTTCTGTTTGTTAATGAATCCTGAAAATTATTAGATATTAAAGTGTAGTGAATAAGACGGATTAGATAGCATTTATAAGATACAACACTTTTAATGTTACAGTAGCAGAGACACACAGAGAGAGAGAGATCGGAAGGAACTACGAAATTAGACGTATGCAAAAGCCAAGAAGAAAGAAATTATGCGCTTAATCTGAAATGATTATCTGTCAACAGAAATTGTATTGTATCCAGCTTACAAATTTCAGTGCTGACTCGGATCCAATTATAAAATAACAAACATTTTATACCATTAACTTTAAGAATGGATACGTGAAGGGACCTGCTTCATAAGCAAATTGAGGTTTGGTTATTCTCAAGAACATAGTTTTATTAAGTTAAAGGCTTAACTTTTTGTTCATTTGAAGTGTGTAATTGTTGACTGAACTTTATTAAGTTGCGGTGTCTCAAATATGTGGAAAAAGCGAAGCCGAAATATAACAGATCAATCACAAAACAATTTATGGTTTGAACCACACATTAATATAAGATTTATTTACTCTTAATTTCTTATTTTCATTCGTATTGTAATTTTCATTACAGTAATTCCATTTTATACAAAATGGATAAAAAAAAAACGAGTTAAGTATGCTATAATTATGATAAAGAGCCTCTCTTCAACTCAAAAAATACTCTTAGTAGTTTGGTGGTTACTTAGCTATGTGGACTTAAAGTAATGGAATGCTTTCAGATTTCGATTTTCTTGACATTCCTTCACTTCTCATAAATTTTAATATTATATTACGGATTACATCAATAAAGAATATTCTTAGACTTTTAAATGATGATGCTAAACCAACATGACAGAAAACAAAAAAGGTTTTGGAGTTCTAATAGACATAATTAAAAATTGATTTTAGAAGAATATGACATAATCAAAGAAAGAAAGTAATTAAAAATAAGTTTAAAGAAACATTTAAGGAAATTCCCCAAAACGTAACACATTTCAAACATTTATTATTTTCGGTAAGAGGTGTTTTTTCTTAAAAACAGAAAAATATTTTTAATATGAAATAGATTCGATGTTGTGTGATTTTATTCGAACATTATACTTTGTATTTCTTAGATATGTTTAGAAAAAGGAGATAAAAATGCAAAAGAGCTCAAATCATTTTTCACCATGATCTAAGAAATAAGTTTATAAAGCCTTAGGAAAAGCATTTTTATTAAAATTGATATCTTGTGGAAAATAATGAAGCGCGAAAAAAATTAATATATATGAATACTTTTCTGCGGCTAGAAGTCTTCTAACAATAATTTTCTAAAAACCTACCAAGCTCTTGATATTTATTAATTTTTATTAAATATTTTTTTTTACAAAAACATTATTTTCCAATGACTCGGTTTTGTTGCTATATTTTCAGATTTGCACATTGTAGCTGAATTTTACTCTTAACAACATTCATCGATATTTACAAGTTGGAAATGCAATATAGTTGAGATAAAAGTATTTTAAACTTTAAAGTTAACTTTTAATAAACTTAGGAAAACAATTTTGTGAAGGCCAAATATATTGTTATTTATTAGTGTATTATTATTTTACTCTATGTTTGTTATTTAATTAACATATAACTCATGAAAATTTACGAAATAATCCAAAATTGACATCGTGGAAAATTTCATTAAACATAACCAGAATTTATGAAAACACGTCTAATATAGCATTAAATTCAAAATTACTTATTAAGACGGAGTTAAAATAACAGTCATAATTAAAATTCAGATTCCAAGAATTTTTTTTTTATCTTAAAGTTTTTTTTAAAGTTTTTTACTTTCAAAGATATTCAATATACAATTTCATATATTTAAAATTAATATTAGGAATAAAATGCAAGAATAATATGAAATAATTATTTTCCTACTAATATTCATATATGTTGCAATATTTTTTGAAGTTCTTGAGAAAATAGAAAAATTCCTAAAATAACATCTTAAAAAGATTTGTATCTTTCTTAATCAATTTATAAGTAAAGTTTTATTTTGTCAAACTCATAATTATTTTAGCAAAATTTATGTTACTTTAAAACGTCAAATACTAACAGTCGTGTTCCCATTAAAAAATATATTCCCAGTAAGCTCTTATAGATAAAATTAATATAAAAAACTAAAAATATCTTTGCTGCTAATGCAATACTGTTTTTATAAAAGAATGTATGAGAATGCCTTATCTTTTTAAAACCTTTAATTATAACAGTAAAATTAATTGAAATATTCTGATTATTAATATTTTATAATAAGTATAGTGGCTTTTTTCTTTTAGGAATGGAGTTTTTCTTTCTTTTAAATACTTTGTAATATATCTTAGAGGAAAAAAAAGTATCATTGAAAATAACTAAAAATAAAATGCAAATTTTAGCGTTTCCTTAAAAAAATAAAAGTTAAGCTTTCCTTTTTTCAGATAAAAGCAGCAAAAAGCCAAATCTACGATAATGGTCGTTAAAGAAATATTTTGATAAAATGCTAAGAATAATAAACCTGAAGATGAAAGATAATCGCAAAATAAAAAGGTTTATTTGAAACTAATTTCATCAGCTCTAGAAAATTATTATTAAAATAAAAATAAAAATTCAGATTTTTTTAGAAGTTCTAAGTACGCCAGTTCATTTCTGATATTTAAAATAAATAAACCGAGAAATATATCTTGAAAAATATTATATTTTTTTCGCTTCTTATTTTCCTTTAACACATACCTTTACTCAATATCTATAGCGTCATTTGACCGTGCTTCAAAATTTCGAGGTTCGTCGCCAATAGTCCTTGTGTTACTTCTAGTGCGACGTTAATAAAATCTTAACCAAAATTCAATATATATAAGATTAAAAATCATAGTTACTTTTTAAATTCTTATTTTAAGTAATATAAATTAACAAAGACTATACGCATATGTATATTAATCAAATTATGAAGAAAAATGCTTAGGTATTTTAGTTTATAGAGACTTATGATTAGCTTATTCTCCTTTGATATTCTGAAGAATTTAGAAAATACTTTCCACAAAATTTTAAAGCATTCAGGATTGTTGAGGTTGCTTTTGAAAATAAATTGAGCTTTCTACACTGATAACGCAAAGATAATTTTTAAAACATCGTTCTGAAAACGCAAATTTTTCTATTTAAAACATAATTACTAGACGGTAGTCAATTGAGAAACCCAGGTAGAATGAATATATTTTGTAATGAAATAAACATGATTATTGTGGTTTGTTCAAACTATTATATATATATATATACTTCTTAAGAATCGGAATCGTCAATGTTATTCACCTCATGTCTTTCAAATAAAAGGTCGTATGTGTGATAGTGATACTTATATACAGTTATTTATTTATTTATTAGTACATAAATTTAGGCGTACAAGTGTGATTGTGCATACAGCAGAATTTAATACGACATTAATCTCATCTACAATTTCCTTAGACTAATGAAAAACACGAAGATTATAGAAGGAAAATGGAAATATCGAAGAATTACGAGTATCATAAATGTTAAAAACGCTTTGTACGGAGAATCTCAATTTAAATTTAGATGATTTTCAAAAATTGCATGAAAAAATAGGCTTCCTAACTATGCGAATTGGATATTAATTTTAATATTATTTAATGTTTTTTTTTTTTTTGAATAAGTAAGGTTTTCTTTCTGGAGGGTGGTACTTTTTAATGTTTATGCTATATATATTTTCCCCCTATTTTAGTATTTCCCCCTATATTTCTGAAAAAAAGTTTTAAATGAGTTAAATATTTTTTTTTCAGTAATTTTTTTGTAACTTTTTTAGAAATAAATTAAATTATATAAGATTATTTTGGTTTCTTTAAATCAGTTTGAATTTGTTTGGCAGGAAGAACAGTATTAATTATATTATTTATATTTTTCTAAATGTTGGCTTTTCTATCCTTTTGCTTTCTTCTAAACAATTTATTTTTAATAAGTGTGTTTTGAATTTTTAGTATTTTAAGTTTTTAATTGTTTATTTATTGAAGTGAATTTATGCTTGATTTGCATAAATGTTATTTAATTTTAATTTTGGGTATTTTTGAACTAGCTTTTTCATCCCGGTTGGAATTTTCAACTTGTTAGGGAAACATATGTGTTCCATAAGAAGTTAAAGGGTTAAAACATTTTTCGTGAATTATTCTCAAATAACTATCAAACGTTCTCCATCAGTAATATATTATATTAAACAGTTATGAAACCAAATCATATTGACTTAAAAATCATGCGTCGCTGATAATTCAAACCATTGTTTTAGTGATTCATCGGTATTTCAAGATGCCACCTTTCAAGGAGCAGCGGTACGCGACAAAATTTTGTGTTGCACTTAGACCGTTATTATTATAAAAATTAATTATGATAATTAAGTTGAATTCATTCATTTGCAAAAGAACCTCCAAGGCAGTAATGAAATACAAAACCTATAATCCTGTATCGAATAACGATGCATAAATTCAATGGAATTGTAAATTATATTTAGCCAGAACAAATTAAAACAATTGTCACTATGGCATTTGTATAATGAAACCTTTTCATTGCGACTCTAACCGCAACCGTACAGATTACGTTAACAATTTCACATTTCTCGAAAATTCTAAATTACCTTGAACGAAACAATCATCCATCTGTATACCCCATTAATTCTCTCTTCAACCCTTTAATCGTTTTAATAGTCTCCAAAATATCACCATCCCGCGGTCCGTATCGTTGGTCACACGATGGGGGAATAAACCACTTAAATTATTAGTGGTGCAAAGGCGATGGCACAAATCACCAAATTAGATATTTCTCTGTGCACGTTCCACTGGCAACCCTCAATTTATCAGAAACAAATGGGAAAATTCTGCAGATAGGGTTGAGAAAGCATAATAACAAAGTTCCTAAATTATGCAGCATCGGGACTTTGTAAATGACCCTTTCGTTCTGGAAAGTCTTGTTCCATCGTGAATCTATTAATGACTCAGTCCAGAATATGAGAAGAGAAAAACTAACAAATGGTATATATTTAGCAACATGGACAATATAAATGATAATTCACAGCGATGGAAGAAAACTTCATTTTTTAAGCAGTGTGTGCCGGTTTCCCCCCTCAAAATAAGATGTTTTCCATTCGAATAAAGTACCTGAAATTTTGAATATGAATTTTGTTTAGGTAATGCTTAATCTGTTTTGCTCGTTTTTTGAGTTCATATTAATTTTTTGGGTTATTGTTAGGAAGACTACGTGATTGCCCAATTGGTGATGTGAAGGAATCGTAAAGAGTGGATAACGGATTCGTGTCTCATATTTCCGAAGAACGTTGCGTATTGGGGCAAAAAGTCACCTGAATGGCATAAGCTGTGTTTCGAATGGGGAATATCAGATTATGCATTATCTTCTTCTCTTGAGCATTGTTCAAAATAATGAGGGCTATCGTTACTACAAGTGCGACATTATTTCAGAGCAAACAGTTATTAAGAATAGCAGTACGCAATTTTCCAAATACATTTTTTGTGGTATAGCATTAAACATATAATTCATAAGGAAACTGAAAAATATATTCGCTGTACAAATGATCTCATATCTACTGCGTAGTGTAATGCATTGCTTTATTTATTTAAGCATGGGAGAATAATTTATAATATTGCCAGAAAAATATTATGCATTTATGTATAAATTGATTTGTTATATTATTTTAAATTCAAACAGGATTCAAATAAAATATATTGAAGGTAATTTTTAATTGATTTAATAGTTTTTTAATACAACTTAATCACAGTTTTTGGGAGTTTTAATAATTTGAATCACGCTAAAAGAATATTTTTCTCAATATAGAGTTCTTTCTTTTTGATTCTTGTAGCAAATAAAATTCTGTGAAAATTTATATATTGACTTAGCACATGACAATATATCTTTCACTTTTTGAATTACTCTTTCCATTATATTATTTGACATTAAATTAGTGAAACGTCTTAAAATGCTTAATGTTAATCTTTTTCGGTTAAGGTAGTGAAAAGGCATATGTGGAACGCAAATTTTACTTCTTTTCAAACAATATTTATTGGCGGACGGCCTTCCCTCCTACTCCTTGTTTCACCGTTCATTCTCTCTCTCTCTCTCTGAAACAAGAAAAAAAAAAAAAAAAAAACGAAACTCTTTCGACACAAGAAAGCGCCATCTAGTGGCGTGTACATACTCCTCCCCTTGAAACCACAAGGTTTCAAGTAAATTTACAATTAATACAAGTTCAATTTAACATAAAAATTGCATCAGTGACATTGAATTTAACACTATAATATAATCACATAATTGAGGAAATACTACACAATTGCAATAGTTAATACAAAGAATTCTACATCATATTATCTGAAATTGGTAAAATGTACGCATTAAAAATACTTCTTTTATAAGTGCCCTTAGGCGTTCTGACCTGCATTACTCTAATTTTGCCATCCTTTCCATAAATGACTCTGTCAATTCTTTCAATTGACCAAGTACGCAAAGGTAGTTTATCTTCCTTTAAAACACAACCATACCCGATTTAATATTGGTTTTACTAGAATGCCACTTAGATCTTTGTTGTAGAGTATTCAAGTAATCTCTGGACCAGTTTTTCCACACGATTTGGGCAGATTTTGTTAAATGTTGAAATTTGGAAAGTTTATTATTTTCAATATACGATAGGTTAATCTCAGGTAAAGCATTAAGTGGCCTGCCGATCAAAAAATGGCCAGGCGCCAGAACACTAAAATCGTTTGGATCGGTTGATAAAGGTGTGAGATTGCCACTATTTAAAGTTGCTTCAGCTTGATTTGTTATAGTTAAAAATTCTTCAAATTTGAGATTATAGTCACCCACAACTCTTTTAAATTGGTGCTAAAATGACTTTACCCATGTCTCCCAAATCCCTCCAAAATTAGGCAACTGAGAAGGAATAAGGCTCTATGTTACACTCTCAGAATACAAGTAGTTAAGAACATTCGTATTTTTGAACAAGCAAATAATTCGTTGATTTCCGAAGCTCCTCCTCGGAAATTTGTAGCATTGTCAGAAAAAGGAATGCTGACAAAGAAAAAAAAATCTTTTTAAACATGCAATCATAGCCTCTGCCGATAAATCAATAAGTAACTCAAACTTTAGGATTACACTTCTTCATAAATGAAACCGCTTTCTCCAAAGCCTTATTGGTAACCTTATCTCATCCATGCGAAACATGTTTTGAGCAATCTTATCTGTTAGAGGGGATCACATGGCATATTAAACATTTTGCATCATTTCCAAACAATACTTTTTTCTCATTTGCTTGTAACCCTGAAACATCTTTTCGTGTTTTTTCCATTGTTTGAAAGAATTCAAGCTCCCACGAAAATTTTTTTGCACCTTTTTTCTGTATTACATTTTGTTGCTTACGTATTATACATTATATGCCAATACATGGTAGTCTCGTATAGTATTCTAAATTTCTTTGCTTGTTTCCATAATTTTTTAAGCAGATTAGTTAAGTTTTAATTTGCTAAAGGAAACTTAAATCTTATAATTTATTAAATCATAGAGCATACAAAAAATAATAAATCTTGAAACAGTTAGTTAATTCGTAAATAAGTATGACAAAGAATAATAAGTTTCACATAGTTTTTTTTACATAGGCTATATTAATTTTCTGTTTGTTAAATCGAAATATCTGTCCTATAAAAACATAAATATTTATTCATACACTTAAAATAATAACGCTATAATATTTCAAAGTATAAAACCTCAACTTTATTTATTTATTATCTGTCCTACTTTAATTAGAGTCTTAGGATGGGACATTTTAGTTTTAGCTTGTGAATATATAATTCATATTATTGATAAAATTTGGGTAATTATTTTAACAGCCTTTTCAAATGATTAAATTATAGTTTATTCAGAATTTTTATTACTTTTACTTTCGTAAGACGCTTACAGCAACTAATTGTACTTTCTATAACTGAATAGTATCTTCTAAAATGTTCATGTTGTAATTATACTCTTACTACTACAAATAAAGCAGTAAAGTGAATTGTGCTCTTATTACACGTGAATACATATCAACAACTAAACTCGTGTTAATCATACCACGGAGGACCAAAAATTGTTATGAGACAGGGCACGAACAGTAGTAGTAGTTATGTACAGGCAGTTGAATGCAATATATAAGATGTGTAAGTCACTAACATGAAGGTAGTTGATGGCATAGTGGGTGGATCTACCATAACAACAAAATAAAAAAAAACAGGAAAATTTGATGTAAAAGGAAGAAAGTTAGTAACATTAAAGATGAATAACATTTTTTTAAGAAATCAAAGTGTGTGAGAAGTACAAATACGGTAATATATAAAATATATGTGATATAGAAAATTAATAAAGACAAACAACATACCAAAAATATTGAATTTTCGATAAGAGAGTAATATTTAAAATCATAAAGAGCCAGAAAAAGTAATTTGTCTTTTATCTTTGAGTTAAGTGCAGTAAGAAAATTATTTTTGACTACTCTTGTTCTTAAGAGTTCTTTCTCCTTCCTAAAAGTGTTTTTTTTTTTAAATTTTGAAGGATCACATACAGTATGACATATGCTACTAATCTGATTTACAAAAATATAAATCAGATATTGTTATCAGATGTATAAAGTGTATTGTTAAACATGGTTATTCAATATGAATCATCAGTTTTCAAAATGATATATTTTCATAAATAAACGACACAGAAGGATAAGTAATACATAAATACAAAGAGAAAATATGGAAGTGTTTTTTCAGATTTTCGGTTCGATATGTAAATTTCTGCCTAACACATTGTAAATTGTCAGTTGTAATGAATTGAACAGCAGAAAAAAAATACGTTTCTCACATAAATTTGAGGATAATGGTGGCCAATTCTCCTTGTTTTTTCAAATCCCTAAAGGAAGAAATAACATGAGGCTATATCAAGCAACTCAGATGGCCATCTGTGTAAAGTTATCTGGATTACTATGACCGGTCCAACTGCGTGATAGCTCTAAAATTAAAGCTTTGTGGGAGCTTCTAAAATTAAAGCTTTTATGAAATACTTAAAGAACATAAGAGGACCATCTATTTTTAACTATTTTAAACTTACACAGTTTTTCTTTGTATTCACATGTATTACTTATCATTTTGGGATCTTTATTTTTGAAAATATGGAATTCTAAAATTAAATGATTCATTTTAAATAATCTTGTACTAATTTAAAGTTTATTTTTAACTTTCATAAGCGTTCTGAACTAAATTCTCATTTGCTTTAATCCACATCCACTCATTTTTAAATTTATAAAAAAAAACAATACATTTTATTTTAGATTTTATATTAAAATAAGCATTATATTGTATATTATTACAAGAATTATTCTTCACTTTAAAAGAAAGTGTAATTTAAATATTTCATTTATATCATCAGTATTGAAAACGGTAGAAATTTAATGATTGTACAAGAAAATAATAAGGAATTCCATATTTTCAAAAATAAAGATCACAAAATGATAAGTAATACATGTGAATACAAAGAAAAACTACGCAGGTTTAAAATAGTTAAAAATAGATGGCTCTTTTATGTTCTTAAGGTAAGCTCAAAGCAATTTGGATGTTTGATAAAATGATTCGTTCGAGATAATTCTTCTCAGATTTCATTTATAATTTACTTAACGAGAATCATTGATCTAAGAAAATTAATTAGTTTGAAACTGCCCTAAGGTACGGTTTCTCTTGGCTGACCAACGAGATTGAATTTGTAGAAACAGTTAATTGGAAAAAAGCGAAGATCTCTCAACTCTTCAATCCTTAAAAGGTTTGATACATCTTCCCAATGCAGTTAATGGAAAGTGAGTTTCATTTCTATTAATTTATATCATTTAAAATTTAGAAAGAAACAGACAAATTTTTTCAAAATTTAATTTAGTATTGTGACGGTATCATATTACTTATCTCGCCTATCATCTTAAAGTTAATCACAAGATCTAAATTTCAACTTAATGCTCCCTTCTATCGGCCATTATAATTTCGTGAACATAATTAATCTTAAGAAATTTCTACTTTTGCTCTCAAATCTTTATTATTCGAACTGTTTGAATGCAATGAAGTGCACCCGAAAGAGCAAAAAATAATAAAGGCTGCTGTGGAATTGCTTATTTCCTCCGATTTTTAAAACTATTTTGACAGCTATTTTGATTATTCGCTTGTGAGTCTTCTGGTCTTTAAAAAGTATTTTAAAATATTTTAAAAATTGGAGGAAATAAGTAATTCCCCAGAAGCCTTCATTATTTTTTCTCTCTTTCTAATGCAGTCCATTGCATTCAAATAGATCAAATAGTTAAAATTTGAGAGCAAAAGTAAATATTCCTTAGGATTAACACTATGTACACGGAATCAAAAGGACCGGCAGACGAGAGCCTTAAGTTCAAGCACAGATCAATTATTTAAAATAGTTAAATACAATCAAAATATCTTTATTTACTTCCCAGATAAGGAGGATGCTCTTCACAGCTATACCTTCCTACTAGCGAGTAGTAATAAGTTATATAATCTATCAAAGAATGTTTTTACTAGAATAAAATGTGATTACCCCTGAAATTGCTCCGACAGCTTTGAGTCCTAATCTCACCTAATCTGCGATATACGCTTGAATACTTCCGCGCACATCTCCCAAATATTCTTTATACTACATAACCTAAATTATTTCACCCTCTCCTTCTCAGCACACTCAGTACAGTTGTATGTGAACGTTGCTTTGCCTATTTGGGAGTTGAGTGGTTTGAATTAAATACCACCCAGGAAATGTTCAGAAGAACAGCTGAAGGAAAGTACGCCTCATATCGCGCTACACTAATATTTTTATTAAAACTACTCGAAAGGTTTCTTGAAGTAAAAGAGAACTGCATTAAAATGTTTAATGAAACGGAAAATCAAGAATATATTACTCTCACTCGTCAGGCTTGCAGCCTTTGGTATTTAAATTTGTCTTTTAGTATTTCATGAATGTTTCGTCACTGCATTTATTAAAATTACATTTATATATTTATTATAGATAAACTCTAAGATTTATATGTAAAAAAGAAACTGTAATGTATGCAAATTTAATGTTTGATTCAAGTGTACCCATATCAATGCAGCTTATTAATCAATAAAAAATATTTCTTACGTTTTCTTGTGCTTATTCAATGGTTTTTAATTTAACATTAAGTAAATACTGATAGAAATGCCTGTTACCTTAATTTGATTGATTTCTTACTAGCAATGCACCTAAAACAGAAGGCCATTACCTAAAGGGACCTAGTTCACCCAAGGGCCAAGGGACTTAGGGTTGCAAACTGGCCCAGCGGCAGACAATCACCATCGTGGTCAGGATTTATTGATAAGAGAATATAAGACATTACATAATATCGAAATCAAAAGTAAATAAAGTTTACAATGTTTTTACAGAGCAGAAAATGTACTGGAGACGAATGAAAAACTAACGGTAGGAATTTTCTTTCAGAAATAAGATGTGCAATAGGCTGAATGGCACAATACAAAAAGCGTTCATAAACTCGAGAGCGAAACGAGAACCAGAAATATGTACATATACACAATTATAACTACACAATTAGGAAAACTGAGATAATAAGAAATGTAACAAAAGTTAAACACTGGAGAAATTTGTTGGGTAATTTTTGGGTTGGGGGCCGTAAAAATATAGGATTTAAGCTTTAAATGCAAGTAAGGATTTTCACACACTGACTTCGGCAAAATAGGATTCGCTTCAACAATTGTACAATTTGAATAAAAAATCCCTGGTAAAAGGATAAAAGAAAACGTAGTGGTCAGAATCACCAACACAGCCACATGGACATAAATTTATATTTTTCAAATTAAAACGGCTGGTTGATTGATTGGTTGGTTTTATTAACGTCGCACTAGAAGCAACACGAGGGCTGTTGACGATGGACCTCGTAAATTTGAACTTCAGTCAAGTGATGAGGATGACTCCTAAGCTGGTATCCCTTTCTCCTGACTTCCACACCGTACCACGGTGGAACTTTGAGCCTCGACAGATTTAAACGTGTATCAGCACTGACTACCTGGTGGGTCTTTTGGGGCAACAAGACTTGAACTCACGATTCGACGAAAATCGCCGGCCGTGAGTCTATGGCCATGACCACTAGACTACCGCGACCTAATCCACGAGACATTCCTTGCATCATTATGCTACTTTATTACTAAGATGCTCAACACCACATTTAAACAAAAAATGATACGATACTAAATTTCAAACGCAACTAGGTTATCACTCCAGGAGCAGTAAACAAGACAATTACCCCTTACCGAGGAGAAGTGAGCAAGATAGTGGGCTCTCATATGACTTTATTTTCTAGCTTCAACAGAGAAGCCTATATAAACCGCAGGGAAAGATTCGGAAGCGTAACGATCCTATTCCTACTCTAGGAGGACTTAAATAAACAGAGAAGGCCAGGCAGACGCGCAAGAAGACAATTCACACAGTTAAGCGAATTTGAGAGGGTCCAGGCAAATCGCTGGATGGTTGACGCCCCATGTTGCTCGCCAGATCAATCATTTGAAATGTGACGTCAGAATATGTTGAGAGCAGTTGATACAAGAAGGTACCCACGTGCGGAGAACCATGTGTGGAGTGACCAGGAAAAAGACGAGGAGAGAGGATCTCGCAATGACACATTCCACGATACAGTCAGATGTTGGGCTGCCCTTTGTTCCACAAACTATTTACGCCTTATTGAAGCAATTCTGAAATTTCGTGTACTGCCCTTAACACCGAAATGGGCGTCGATTTTAACACCTAAATCGAGGACTCCATCTACAATGGTGCTAAGCCAGAGCAACATGAAATGCCACAGATTGGTTAAACATAGTGTTTAGTGAGGAATTATTGTTCGTTTTGGGGACAGATGATAAATTACGAGTGTGGAAGCACCCTAGTGAACAGTACATTTCTATCTAATCTGTCACGCGCCACATTGCCCGTACAACAAGCGTAAAGGTCTGGTGGGCAATAGCTCATGATTTACTACTTTAATTGTAGAACGTGGAACCGTAATGGGTTATCTTTATGTTAATGACATTTTTCGATTCCACGTTGGACCTTTCTTAATTGGTCTTCCAGAGGCAATTTTTCAGCAATATGATGCTCGTCCGCGTACAGCTCGTGTAACTCAAGACTTTCTAGGTCATGTACAGATTCTTCCATGACCACCCGGCTCCCCGGACTTGTCTCCTATAGAGCATTATTGAGAACTGAGGAATTTTCAGATGTCGTCGTGTCATTGTGTACATTATTTGGAGAAGACTGTCCAAGATTTGTGGGCCCATCCATCTTGGGACAACATCTGATGTCTAATCAACTCAATGCTGGACCGTGTTGTAACATGTTATTGCAGCAGGAGGTGGTCCAACTCACTATTGAAGTTCTAATGCATTTGTCTACTTGTCTAGATTTTGGGATCATCTATTATCTTATGTGAATTAAATTTCATTTCAATCTGAAGCTCCTTTCTTGGTGCGCTATTTTCGATATTCCTGAGTGTATTTAAGTTATAAATTATTTATACGTGATCAAAAAGTTATATAATAGTCAAAAATAAACAAATATGTGGCAAAACTGCATTACTTTCAAACTAATTTCCGATGCTGAGAATCTATTGGAAATTAAAGAATGTTTTTCTACGGCTCTACTGACATTATTTACATTATCAGATTATGACAAAAATCTACTAATCATTATTTTCCCGCTCACAGACATTAAAATTACATCTCTCAGTTAAATTGTATAACAAACTGTTCATATATTAAGCTAAGTTGAATTCTGCTCAGGTTTAGGAAATCCCATAAGGCGTAGTATGTCTTCTTTTCTGTAGCCTTTTTTTACCTGGGAATTAATTATTTCTTAATGTTCAGGCCGAGTGGATAACTAGGCGCTGAATTCCCAATTAACTTTCCAAGCGAACTTGGTACTTATGTAGCAATCCCGGAGGGGTGGAAGGTTGATTCGGCTTACAACCAGCTATCCGAGACGAAGACACCAGGAATCGAACCTGAGTTGTCAGTACTAGAAAGTCAAACTTACTAACCACATTATCGTGGCCACTTGTTCATGTACACAGAGTTAAAATTTACCTTGTTTTCTTAAAAAATAAAAGAAGTATTTTGAGAATTTAATGCTTTTCAAATACAAGATAATCATTTTGTTTTACAATTTTCAAATTCTTTGTACTTTCTGTAGTTTCCTAGGGAAATTATAACATACACTGCTATGAAGCTTCTATTAATTTTTGGTAATTTCCCAAATATGCTGCTCTGGCGCAGATGGGCGTTTCTCACAAATATGCGAGTCTCATGAGAAAGCTCATCTGCTCGGACACCATCCGGTGGGGAAGACATTTATATCCAACTTCCTTATATCCTTCTTATATCCTTCCTTATATCCTTCTTCTCCCGGACGCCTTCCTTGTGGCTCCCCTTTGCTCGCTCGTGTCCTAGACTTCCTCTGCTTGCTGTGCTTTCTCTGATCTTGACGTTCTCGTCTCTTCCTGAAGATTTTTTGTACGAAAACTGTTCCGATCCTTTGAGAAGTTTGCTTTTTGAAGAATTGAAGTTCTTCGGGTACTAGAGTGTTTTTGTGTTCGCCGATGAACTTTTTTCGTGGCCTGAACTTTTCGCTCCGAACTCTCGAACTTTTACTGTTTACTGTGTGTTTGTGAAATTCTTAAATTTTTATACGGATTTCTACTTGGGCACCTGTTGTGCCTAGAAAATTATATTTACCTTTGAAAAATTGACTTTTATATTCAGCTATTACGCTCTTGTAACTCTTATCTTATAAAAATATTTTGCTGAATAAAAATTTTTGAAATATGTTTTAACAGACAACTTGTCATAGGATTATTTTACGAGGAAATTCCGAAGTTGCGTATGTATTACACTATAATACAGACGTTTCTGATGCACTCTTATTTGTAGATTTGTTGCAACTTTTTGGTCACTTTCATTACCAATTTGATGTCTATTTCAAATCTTTTAATGTATTTTGTATGTGTATTTATAAGAGGATGAAATAAGTTAATTTCTTTGCTCTTTCGTAAAGGGTTTTGTGAAAAGGTTAATATTTACGTTTTACCTCTACAACAGTTTAGATTCTTTTATCGCTTATTCATAACACCTTATGTAAAGACGCGAAAAAACTTAGAATTAATATTGAAACTTTTTTCAGATTTTACAATTTAATCTCAATTCTTCATTATGCAATACATTGTCTGTAAAATTAAACAATCCGTTTCAATATATATATATAATATTAATAAAAAAATATAAATGTATGTTGTGAAAAAGTATCCTTCTTTGAAAGCAATTTAAATGCATAGATCTTCAGAAATATTTTATATAATTATGTTCTACGCAATATTATAGTAGTTTGTAGGTATTTAGATAATCAAAATAATTTAAATAAGTTCTATATTATACACTTTCAAGCTGATTACCCGATTCAATTTCTAAAAACCAATTCTACATATAAAGTATGAAATCAAATTCTTGTTTTGGTTTTCTTAAAGTCTATTTTCCTTAAGTTTTTATATTTTTTTTTAATATATTCAAATGCTTTATTGTTTTTATCATTAATATTAATGCTTTTATATTAATAAATTTTCTTGTCAACAATTTAATTATAACTTTGATATTTAGATGAAAGTAATGGGTTTTAAATTTTCACTTAGGCATATAGATGGCAGTACAAACCCAAAACTGTCACATAGTCTTCAAAAATGTCGTTCGAAGCCATGTTTTCCAATGTTGGTTTATTGATTCATTTATAAGGATACCAAGCTCTCCAATTAAGGATGAGGGCTCAACCAATTCAGACTCCTTGAATGATTGTTACTCCAAAATTTATTGAAAACAGCAGATATCGCGTTTTCGGCGATTAAAGAGTCCTTCATTGCAGTGAAATTCTCAGGTAAAGAAACTGACACTTGTTTATCTTACGCCAACAACGCCTATAAAAATACCCCGGCTATAAAAATTCCTCGAAATTGAAATTCGTTCGATAATTAGCTTTTTGAATGCAAGGATCGAGACTGTGAGAAATCTGTAGGCAAATATGAGTGTTATAAGGCGATACAGCTATGAGTGAGAGAATGATTTAAATATGGGTTCAATTGTTCAGTTAAAATAGAACGAATGTGCTTAAATTGAGTTAAAGTAGAGCATCGAGAAGTTCTTCAAATGACAAGTGACTTTTCCCTATTCTGAAAGTTGAAGCGACATATGAGTGACCGATTTTTAATGAATATGAAGAGAAGCATCCCGTAGAATGTTGGCTGATCTCACAGGTGACCACCTCTTACTGCACACAAAACCATCTCCCCTCGGCTAGACTAGTGCACAAGGAGTACATCACATAGAAACTTGAAAGATTGATTGATACTCTGTTGAGAGGAATCCATTTTTAACAGCTCAGGCAATAAGAATGCTAGCTCTCAGTTCTTTCTTTTTTTATTAACAACGTGCCATTTATGTCACTCTCTGCTATCCTAGCTCAATTAATGCACTCTGATTCAACTTCTTCTAATATTTACTTTCAATTATTGAGAAATTAAACTTTTCTTATTTTTGACTTAAATACAATTATGTAAATTTTTATACTTAATAGTTTTAAAAAAAGTAGTAAACTTCTCATAGAAATAGGAATTACGTAATTAAAACATCTTCGCAAAAGAAAAACAATTTACTAACATGAATCTGTTTCATCATCACATTATCTACTTGAGTTCATTAACATGGGGATGAAAAATTGGAGTAAGAAAATTAATCAACATGTACTTCAACATCGTTTGATTATTAAAGCGTTTCTATATAATGAAATATGACGCTGAAAGGAAACATCTAAAGAAAAGTAGCTAAGGTAAATGTTATTTTTAAATTAATCGATTAACTTTCGAAAAGTTCGAATGGCATGTAAAGCTTCTACTCACATAGCTCTAGTCTTTAATTAAATTTTAATTGGTTAATTTATTTTCAAAGAGTAGGGTTAAATACTTTTAATTTTGAAATCAATAGTGTGAAATAATTCTTTACTATTTCTTCACAAAACTGTTTGTTCGGTTCAATTTACGAATAATTATTTGAAAAAAAAGCAATGTGTTATTGATTAGAAGATTATTTTGAGTTTCGAATATAAGAGTAGAATTCTATTTTTAATTATGTTTATTAAAGATGTTACTAATTGCATCATAAATAAATATTGTATCAAAAATAATGATAAAGAAAATAATAGTATAAAATATTGTAATTTAAGCTGTACGAATAACTCTCTTTTAATAGGAATAAATTTAATGACATAAATGAAAAACAAAAAAAAATTTTTTCCAGATATTACAGATAAAAAGGCTTATAAATATACGAACAAATCTGAGGATTTGATTTTAATAATTATAATAGCATGAAATACACGAAGAATGAAATAAAATGTGAATTTAAATAAAAACACTTAGAAATAATACTTAAAATTACTCTATAACTTTTGAGACTGAAGCTTATTAATCGTACATATTTATATATTAAATTTTATCGTTGCAAAACAGTGTGTTCTCCAGAGGAAAGCAAAATGCCGACGTTAATTCAACAAAAGTGCCAAAAATGCAGTACTTCATGAATGGCAAGTTTGTGAGTTGTTTTTGATAGTCCTGATACTCTGAGAACATCCTCACAACAGATTTGACGATGTTTGGGATCCCAAAACTATGGAAAAGTCAACGCCTCCAGTATACGACTTTTACTCATGACACTGCACTCGTCGTATTTATTGTGAAGTTTAGTAGGAGTTACGGCAAACACACATCGTCTTAAGGCTGATTCCCATCCTTTAAAGGTATTGTGACAAGGTGAAACTCGGTTTCACCCGGGAAACAACACGGAAATATAAATATTGTTTTGTCTAGGAGAGTCACGGTGTGCGCCAGATCATGCCGGTGTGCATAGCAGGCCGCCTTTTTTTTTGGGGGGGGGGGGGGGAGGGAATGACTGCTGAAAGGTACAGAAAGGATGTTGTTGAGTGCCTTCTGTTCACCTGTTTCTAGGCTCTCTTGGTTCTGACTTCATGTTTATGGATAACACGCCTTGTCATTGTAAGATTCTAATACACTGGTGAAATAAATTAAGATAATTTGTATATTTTATCGAATTGCATGAAAAGAACTGAACTGAAGGATAAACCACTGCCTCTAGATAAAAATGTAAATCTTGTATGGCAAATACGTAAGCGTACACGTGTGTGTAGGTGGAGCCAGCAGAAAAACAGGATTTGTAAGCGCGTGGAGGGTAAGACGAATTTCGTTCGCTAGCACACCTCCGGTAATTTCTTGGTGTTATCTTGCAGAAATCGATTTAATTCCCATCGGAACTGTAAAAATGAGCAATCACCAAGGTTTAGATGATGGAATGAGGTTGGGAATTGTGGGGAGGCTAGAGGCAGGCCAATAGCAATTCCAGATAAGCAGAGAGTTTAATTTAACGCTCAGCATCGTGTGTAAATTATGAGAACAGTTCCAGGATACTGGATCCATCGAAAGAAAGCCTGGGTAAAGTCGTCCAAGAGCCACGACGGCCAGAGAAGATCGATCACCATTTATCCATTTTAGCGAGGCGTAACAGAGGGGCTACAGCTTCTCAGCTCTCGGGACCTGTATGCAGCCACAGGAACCCATATAACAAGGGTGTCTGTTTCCAAAAGACTGAATGAGAGAGGGTTGTTTGCCAGAAGACCGGCTGTTTACATCCCAATAACGTCTTCGAACTGGAGAATTAATTACCATGGTGCACGCAGCGTAGTGATTGGAGTATGGAGCAATGGGCGACCGTTCTGTTCACCGACGAGTCCCGTTTTAGCTTAAATACCAATTCTCGCAGTACTTTCATATGGAAAGAACCAGGGCACGCTACCTACCTTCCAAAGTTTTATCAAAATCGAAAATTATGGCGGTGCAATGGTCTGGGCAGGCATCATGTTGGATGGCCGCACACCTCTCCACGTCTTTGACAAAGGCTCTGTGACTGATGTGAGGTATAGGGATGAGGTCTTAGAGCCCTATGTTTACCTTTTCCGGGGTGCAGTGGACCCCGAGTTCATCTTAATGGACGATAACTCGAGGCTACATGGAGCTCTTCTGGTGGACGAATTTCTCGAGAGTGAGGTTATTCGCCGGATGGATTGGCCAGCCAGGTTTCCAGACCGCAATCCTATAGAGCATGCCTGGGACGCTCTGGGGAGGGCAATTGCTACTCGCAACCTCCCTCCAAGAACCATCCAGAAACTGAAAACAGCGTTGGTGAATGAGTGGGACCAATTGGCACTGATTGGCAACACAGGCACTGATAAACTGCCTTATTTCCAGTATGACATCACGCTGCAAGACGTGTAGTTATAGCTATAAGAGGCGACAATACCCCCTATTAACCTATTTCTTTTGTGTATTCTGCAACCCCTGTTTCAGACCTTTGGACTCTCTTGAGTGTTACGCACAAACATGTGTGTCTATTATAACTATTGAATGTTTATTTTGTTTGTATTATATCAACCTATGTTCACACCAAATTTTATTAAAATCTGTCCAGTAGTTCTGGAGATTGTAGATAAAATAGGAAAATTCTCTTAATTTCTTACACCAGTGTAGAAATAGTTGTGCAGCGTACTGACTGTGTAGCGTGACCCAACATCTTATTAAAGTGCAGATCATCAATAATCTTTGTATGTCTGAATAAAAGAAATTATAAGAAAAATGCCAAAATGCAAAAGCTCTGAATATATATGAATATAATTCTTTTTTTCACGTTTTGGTTGTGAGATACTTTTCTTGAATGAAAAACATAATTATTTTGCATTATGTGTAATTACGTTTTCTTTAGTTATTGCTTGATGAGAAAATAGCTCTTATGATGAATTCTGTCAATATCGAATTCAGCATTTCTCATTCGGAAATGAAACTTGTGGTTTCTCGACTGTTGGTATCGATTTCGTGTGTAAGGAATCAGAAGGCAGTGATATGAGCTCATTAAGAATTTGAGTTGAAGAAAAAACGGAAGAATCCTGCTGATTCTAATTTTACAGAAAACACTGGAATATCGAAAATTTTTGTAAAGATTATTTGATTCAACACTTCAAAAAATGTTTCGATAATTTTACGATGTAGCTAATTGTTCAGTATATATATTAGTTTCACCCACAATGTCTTCATTCCCAGAAATCTAAAAACAGTTCAGAGCAGCAGAAATGGCATTCGACATAAAGAATGTATCGGAGTTTTATTTTTATTTGGATCATGCAAGACATGGGGGGAAAACAATTGAACACTATTATTAGTAAAACATTAAAAATATTTACCCCTTTCTTCAGAAAAATGACATGCAGACGAAATCACAATTTGAAATAATACCTCCATTTCTTTAGCAATCAAAATATATATCTTAATGGACACTCCAATCCAAAAATGAGTTAAATATGTGCTAATTATTCTAAAATAAAAAAGTTAAATAAAAAAAAAGCCAATACCTTAACAAAGGATATATCTTTTGAAGCAAGTCTTCTTAAATAAAAAAGTAAACTTACTTGGAGGTAGTACAGCTCCTGATTTGATTCTATTGACGAGATCCTGATTTCGTTAATGATATTATATATATACTCATATATACGAGGAAAAAACGGGATACATCTAGTTATTGATGGTATTTATAGGCAAAGGAATACTTTTGGATAAAGAATGTTTGAAACCGGAATGTTCTAAATCTGTGCAAGTGGTTCTGGCGGTAATGAAGCGATGGCTACATGAAAGATTCTCTGTAACATCGGGTAGCTATTATTCATTTATAATTTTAATTGATACGTTTATAAAATACAAAAATGATACTCATGCGATGATCAGTCTGAATAGAAAATAAGTTCCTCATTTAAGGAAAACAAAAACAAAACGGTGACACCGCATTTCGACATGTGAAAGCTCTCATTTTGAAACGGAAATATAAAAGAGATGTGGCATTTCAAATTTTCATAACTCAGAAGTTACAGCAACGAAATTTTCTGCAGGAGCAATACTGAAGCTTAAAAGCAGTTTTTATGACCCCATGGGTGGCGTCTATCGTCCCGAGCAAAATTTAGCATGTTATAGGAGAAATATGAGAAAATTTTTTACAAAAAGTATTTTTTTTGTATTCAATATATGCCTTTGGAATTCTTATGTAATGTATAAGAAATGAAGCATCTATAAAGTAGCTTCCATTTCGATTAGAATTAGTGAATGAAATTGTTATATATACTACTCGAAATCAATATAGAGCAAAAGCGATTGACCTTCATTCGAAACACCACTCCGATTGAGAGACATTTGTAAACTTATTTCACTTACTGCAAAATAAAAGACAGTCAGCAATAAAACGTGCTACCTGTTAAAACAAATGAGATAATAAAGGAAAAAAGATAAAAAAAAAAGTGTTATTATGAGAAGAGTGGGGTATTGTACTTCAATCATCTGTGTTATGCTTTGGAAAGATTTCCCACGCTGTGTGATAATGGTTAGAGCTTATACTAAGAAACTATTCAAAATATTTTTAATGTTCATTACCAAAGATATTTTTGAAACGTTTAGCAATAAAATATTCAGCAAAAATTATTTCCATGAGTGTGTACGTTGTAATGGTTATGAAAGATTACAAATTATATGAAAACTTTAATGGTAAGTTTGGAAAACCATTTTACAAAATGTTTTTTAAATATCTTTAATAATTCTTTTTGTGCAGATATTTATCTTAAATACCTCATAGAAATATATTTGATTAATATTAATTCAGACAGTAGTTTGTTTTAATTTATATTTTCATTGCAAGGATATCTGTCAGTGAAATAGATGTCATATGTGTGACCATCAGTGGGACAAGCAAAAATTACTTACTGACAAAAATATTTTACTTTTTCAAATTCCAAATACAAGAAATATTACCTTTCACCTATAAAAGTATATTTGAGCCAGAATTTAAAAACAAATCCGTCGAAGAAGAGGTTAAAGAAAGGAAAATACACAAAAAAAGATGGTTCAGACAAAAGCCCGACTATATCGAAACAAATGCATGGAGAGAACTACGCGAATCTACCGAAATATATCGTTTCCAGAATAAATGACATATTCATGCCACGTGAATTGAATACTGTTTCTGAAAATGTGCCAAAATAAGGGAACGAATGGAAAAAATTGTCATAAGTTGGAAAGAGGAACACGACACAAATATCCACTGAGCGATCAGTTTAAATATATTCAAATAAAAAAATGAAGAGAAATCGGTTCTAACAGAATAATGTTTTAAAATAAACATAGGAAAATGCATTTTTTCCAAGAACCGAAAGAGAAATATTGTTGTACTATTGGTCAAAAAATCTCTTTACAAATGGATTTTGCGAGTTGTGTACTTCGAAAGAACTGTAGTTTTTTAATTAGTTAGAGAATTTTAGAGTCACATGGGAAACAGAAGTGTACAAGTACGTTAATCGTATAAGTTGAACACTTAATTTCATTCGAAGTGTTTCAACACGTTTAAAGAGGTTTTCTGGAGAAGGCAAATTATTTTTTAATAAAATATGTATATGTCGAAGGCAAGATTTCCCTCTTTTATCTTTTTTTCTCTTTTAATCACCTTTTTAATTGATTTTTTTTTTCAAAATAAAACAAAGAAAAGAAAAGGAATCTCACTGTAATATTGCTAAAAATTACATTTATATAAAATTTGATTTTTGTCATCGAGTTTGTAAATTTATATTGTTAAGTATTATTAAAATAAATTTTACTTTATTTTCCTTTTTTTTTTTTGTTTCAAATTCATATCTTTCTTTTTACTCTTTAGAGAAACTAGAATCAAATTTTATTTACTTGTATGAATTTAATGCCCATATGAATATTTTTAACAAGATACTTTTTTAAAAAGTAATAAATAAATTTTCAAAAAAAATCGTGGGTGCTTTTTTAAAAAATTATTTTTTAATTGCAGTATATGATATACATAGAAGATACTATGGTAAGCTTTTTTTTCAAAAATTAGTTTTCTTAATCAGTGCTTTAAAGTTTACTTTAGCTTCATATAATTTAATTATCTATTGTTTAAGCAATTTTTGCTGAAGTAAATAATCTAATTTTTGTCAATGACGAGACAATGAATTTGAACAAGTGGTTTTCTCTTGATTCATACTCTTATTACTTCAGCAATAATTTATTTAGTTATATCTTTATTTACTTTTTTTTATAGGGAACTCTTAGATAAGTCCTTTCAAAGGATAAATAATAGGCTCAATTTTAACGTTTTCATACATTTTATGTGCATATTGCACATTCAGGCAGCATAAAGGTTTTAGCATCTTCGAGTTTATGAAGTGAACCAACTCTCTCTTACGTATATTTAATTTTAACTTCTACTTGCCTTTTTCTTAACTAATTCCTTTAAAGTATAGAAGATAATGAGAGAGAAAAGTCATGTTTTAACTTACCTAAGATTGGCCAGATATAACTACTTAGATCTTTATTCCAGATTTAATGCATGACATATTGTTGGTGGTAAATAATAAGTAAGTTTACGAATGAATTACTGTTCCTGGTGACATCCGAATATTAAGGATTAGCACATACCTGGACAAGAAAAATATGAAGCAGCAGTCGGGCCAATCGGAAATATGGATATCTAGTATGAAGAATGTAAAGGAAGGTTTCCAGATCACCTTCGTGGTGTTACAGTAAAAGGAAACACTCCGTAAAAGGCAAAATTAAAGAAGTAGTGAGGAAGTGACGTAGAAAAAAAAGGTACAAAAGTACCAAAGAAGTGTCAAGCAAAAATTAGTATTGGATTTTAAAGGATATAGCCAATCGCCAAAAACTTCAAAAGAGGCCCTTCAAAAAATGGTTTTATTCACGCTTTCTTGGCTGTAATTCCTATGAGATTAAATGGGCAATGATCCAGGCTTATAGAAGCAAAAACACTAAAGCATAATAAAGAAATTACTAATTACCCAAGAGGGACTGCATATTCTCTGTATCGGCTGTATATACATAGCTGACTGTGTGAGGAGACCATCATCATAAAAATATCTAGAGCCGACAGAGATGCTTGTTCACCCGAAAATGATTCCTTAGAGATCTATAATACTTTTTACTTTAGATTCGAAACATAGATTGTTCGGTTATAGTATGAAATTTAACAAAATATGAGTAATTTTAAGTTCTACTGATTATATATACTTCTCTATATAAATCTGAATGGACTACCTACGTAGATATATTTAAAGATTATACATAACCTTAAAGTTAATTGTAATTGTATGTACATTATGTTCAGATGTGTATAGTTATGAATCTATATCATATCTGCCAAGTACACACCTGAATCATATATATATATAATTCATGTGCTGTGTGTGTGTGTGTGTTGCAAATTTTCAAGTAAAATTTTATTTCTATCTCAGCTTCCCAAAACTAAAATATAAATTATTGATTTAAAATTTTATGCTAAGGAA
The DNA here is from genome assembly GCA_019974015.1 of Nephila pilipes. Classification (NCBI taxonomy): domain Eukaryota; kingdom Metazoa; phylum Arthropoda; class Arachnida; order Araneae; family Nephilidae; genus Nephila; species Nephila pilipes. The sequence goes on along the minus strand of BMAW01040450.1, from coordinate 542,909 downwards.
AGAAAACAATTATATATACGTACGTCATTTAACCAAAGTGTAAATAGATTATTATAATACCAAATAATTTAATATTTACAATAATTGTTCTTATAGACTGCCCAAAAATCTAGCTATAATTTTTTGATTAACACAAAAGATGTTTAAAATTACTAAGAAAATGCTTCCCAGTCTGATGTGTTTGTATATTTGGAATTATTTTAATCTATTCACAAGGAGAAAAGTGAAAGCCCTAACTCCTCAAATTACAAAGAACATCTAAATCAACTGCGGAGAAAGTTAGAGTCGCTGAAGTCGTTTGTTATATGTTCTTTCTTAAGATGGGTGTTTTATTAGAGTATAATAAAATATTAAATATATTTCGAAAGTTTGTTAAACATGTTAATTATGGAAACGAATACATTCTTAAAATTGATATTCTAATACCTAAGCTGAAGTTATTCTATTCACTTTCCTCTGCACTCATAGTTAAAGCACCAGAGAGTGTATTGTTTACAAATTTATTATCCTAATTTACAATTTTAGTTATTATTCAAACTTATTATAACTTAAAGATAAAAACTAACTTTTTGGACTGACAAGAAATATCTGAAGTAAATGTGTAAGTTTTTTCACATATCATGCTTTTTTGTTTTCAAAAATTCATACGGTATGTAACATTTAAAAATTCCGTAATTAAATAGTGCTTTACTTCAAAATTTTATTTTTTGAACTAATCTTTTCCCCGATCAATGCAGGTTTGAAATAATCTGCAATAAAGAGTTAAATTTAAAAAAAAAAGTTTAAAAAATATTTTTTTTGGTTTCTTATCCTACTTGAAAAACTCACAGCGTAATCGAAGGAATTATATATAATTTATATTAAGCAGATGTATCATATAAGCAGTTTTGAAAGGAAGTCTCATGTTTTGAAATAATCTAATTCCTAGTGGGGGGTCGTAATATTATTCGGTTATAATTGTGAATAGGACACCGTTAACTTAAAATAAATATTTTTTTCCCAAATTATTTAAATACAATTTGCATAATTTTACAATTTTCTGTTTATTGAGAAATAAATAGAAAATTCCTTTTCAGCCACATTTTAACTTATTTTTCAAGATAATAGTGTGAATTTGTCTTCTTAAATAAAATAGCTACATATTTATTTTATTCTGCACGGTTTTATCTTCTTATTACAACAAAAGCTTCAAAATAAGACAAATATTACAGACTAAGCCAAGACTCCTTTACATTTAATAAAGAAGATGTTGTAAGAAATTTAAGTAGATAAAAGTTTATTGAAATATTCTTCTTCAACATCTTAGTATGTATATAGAATCTCACAATGAATATTCAGATGTCTGCTGAATATCTATAAGAATTTCTCTGTAAACAATAAATATAATGGTGTTCCTTGAGCACAGACAGCTCAAATATAAAATTAAGAAAAGGTGATGCTTCCACTATTCTTTTGACATCAAGAATAATTTGTTGATGGACTTTTCATTGCCTCCCTTGCTTTTTTTAATGATTTAACTATAAGCATTGCGTTAGTTATTACAGACAAAAAATTGATAGTAAAAATGGTATTAAATATAAAAACAACAATAAGTATTATAACCTGCTTATATATATATATACGTACCTAACTATTTTTACTTTAAATACGTTCCTCAGAAAACTGTGCAAAAGAATTCATGTAAAAAATACATGAAACGTATAGTAAATTTGGAGATATGATCCACAACGTTAGAAAATCGTGTAAGATGAATTTTTTAAAAATATTTTGCATATAAAACGTGCAAAAAAAATAATAATGAAATCCATATTACATATTTGTAAAACAAAAACCAATTTTTATTACAAAAGGAAAAAACTGAAATTAAAAATTCAAATTAAAAATAGGAATAAAACTGCTAACAATAATTCATCGCTACTCGATAGCAATCGTGCGCATTCATTTGGAACTGGATCCTAAATGCTATCATCAGCAGATGTGTCAGATATGTCTAACACAACTGTCGGATTTGAGTCAAATGAAGAATTTCGTTCGTTATTAAAAGGCTTAGTGTTTTTTTTGGGTGGGGGGGAGAGTGTCTCAAGTTACTTATATAATTCTTGATATCCTGCTACACAATACTAAAGATTACGCTGAAATTTTAATGCACACTCTATGTCAGGATCATGAGTAGGAAAATGTACCATACTAGTAGCAATTCAAGCTGTCGCGAATTAAAACAGTTGCTAATAGCTGAACTTCACCTTCGATTATCATTATAGACTTCTTTATTATCATAAACTGTCATAAATTCGATTAAATCATTATCAACCAAAGGGCTTTCTAGCATCAATTATTGCATATCAGCTGGTTGCATGTTGTTAATAACTTCGCTACCACTTGAATTTGATTGAATTATAATTTTAAAAAATAAAGCTGATTTTTAAAATACGAAGCTTCCACTTTTTTCACATGCTGCAAATTTTTTATCCAACAACTGTTTAAAGTCGATTGGCGCAACGGTATGATGAAGCATGTGCAACACAATCCATAATCGTAAACTTTCTCCATGCTTCCACTACAGTCAAATTTCTTTCTTCTATGAGTTTAAATATATTTAAACGTTTGTTTTATGTACTATAGTTTAAGTGCTTCGATAATACCCTGATAGAGTGGCTTAATCAAAGAGGTGACATTAGGCGGTAAAAACAGCATTTGAATATTTAGAAAATATTTTTTGGGGAAGGAGGGATTCGTGTTAAAACAAAAATTTCGTGCAAAAATGTTTTTTGGTGAATCGTGTTATTACAAAATCGTGTAAAAGAGACTGTGTAAAAAAGAAGTTGAATTCATATATATAGATATTAAGTTTTTGTTTGTTTTTATTTGTTACATATTGTATTATTACTCCTGCTGATTATCATTGAGGAATGTTTTTACTACTAAATTAAATATTGAATTACATAACAATTTGTATAACACCAGTAAAGATATATTACTTAATATATTATTTATAACTTTATTAAATATAATTCCATGTTCCATCACACCCATGTAACTTATAGTAGAATCCCGATTTCACTCAAGATTATTTGAAAATTATCTGACCGACGTTTTTTCACTACGTGTTATGTGAGAGAAGGATACTACAAGGGAGGAGTTAGCAAAAGATAAGGAATACCTTTCAAAAATTTAGGTATTAAAGGTAATATACATTTGAAGTAATATTTTGAAATAAAATCATTTTACGAATCTTTGATATAGATTATTCTATAAGGATACGGAGAGGAAATTTATAATCCAAAGAAATGTGAGTTAAAAGCTGATTAACAGTTACGTTTCGTATTAAGAATAAGAAATGGGTAACCTGATGCGATAAGTTAATTTCTGCATTGGAAGAAACCTTTATAATGTTGAAGATAAGTTCTTGGTAAATAATACATTAATATCATGGAGAGAATGGTTTTTGTACAGATAGATATTTTTAAATTATTATTTATGTGGGAAAATATAATATAGACTAGGTATTTTAATATATGTATAATAACCTAATTACATAAGATATAAAATCTAGTCTATGCGAAATATTTTGGTTATGCTACAAATACTAAGATTAAAAACTGCTGATAAAGTGAAAGAAATTTAAAGGCGCCCGAAATTCGGGCCACGCAAGAGCAGTTTAAAAATTCAGGAAACGATGTGAGAAGCAACCTTTACCATCATCCTGGGAAATACGAGTGGCAGCAGCAGAAGGATTAATGACATCCGTAATTACTGTGTTTACAACCATTAATTGATTAACAACTCAATAAATCTGATATTCTTTTTTAAGACTTCCGACCTTGTATATTCATATTTATTTCTAAATAGAATTTTAGGAGTAAACGTTATAGATAACAAATATAAGTTTGTTTTAAATGCACTGTTAAAGTGATTTGTCTGTGGTGAATTGTTTTTAAGGTGATTATTTGTTTTAAACGCACTATTAAGGTGAAAATTAATTTTACACTTCCTCTTTCAGTAAAGATACCACGATTGTGGTGTTTTGAAACATACCTTAAGAACTTATTTCGCTTAAATTTTTATCTTCTTAAAAAATATTATTATTATTAATAATAATACACACATACACACACATATATATATATATATACAGAGAGAGATATATATAAAGTTTTAAATCTTAGCAGTGTAAAATATTTCCTTGAGAAGCATTTAACATCATTTGAGTATCTTAAATATAAAATACATTTAAAATTATTTATTTTATATATTATTATTAAATAGGTATTTAAAAAGCTATATTCATTATCGTATCAATTTGATAAATTTTCAAGATTTATCTCACATTTTCAACTGCTTGATGCCCTCGAATGACTTGCCGTAAAAATAAGAATGCTGAGAGATTTATTAGTAAATTTTCTGATCACTGTATTTGTATCCAAATATATCAGAAATCACGCAGGTAATAAATGTAATTTTACGTCTGTTTTACTAAAGTTTATCTTTCTGAAATTGTTCTCGAAACTTTTACAATGATATTTTTAATAGGGTTTATCGTTTAATTCTCGATTAAAAACCACAGAATCATTTTTTTTTCTAAATGCAAACTGATTTTTAAAAACAATTTTCAACGATTTATTTCTCTTTCAGTTGATACTATTTAAAGACCAGAAATAATAATATGTATTTTGAGTACTACACCTTCTTTTCTTTCATTTTTATTAGTATGGGTATGTGTAACATAAAAATGTAACACCTGATTTTTGAACTAATTAAAACAGTTGCAACGAAAACTGATTCTCAAAATTCTTGATATTTGATTTCCAACTATTTCTTTATTAGAAATTCTGTACAAAATATTTCTTTTTTCTCCTCTTAAATAAGCATAACACTAGTTTTTTTTTTCTAATATTACCAAATTTAATGTTCTTGATATAAAAAGTGTGAAATAATTTGAAAAAAGAGGAGATTCGCAGACTTTATGAGTATTATTCTAAATATAAATACGCCTTTAAGAATGAATGGAATCAATTTTCTTGCAATTTAACATCCAATAAACGCTCTAAATTCATTTTCCCTTTTCCTTTCAATATTTGTGTTTAAAGGAGAAATTAACATAAAATCATAATGAATATATATGATAATTATCCAGAAGAAACCAATTTAATATAAAAAAAATCTTCTTAACCAATGCGATTTTCAAATTAATAGTTCCTTGAAAAATTTGGCCAAAATAATAGAATAATCCTCATTTATACATCAATAGATTTATCGATTATAATGAATATTTATCATTAATATGTTTTCATTCTTTCACCAATAATGTTGCAAAGAACATTCATTAATGGAACTATTTAGAATTTTCACTGCTTTTTTTAAAAAAAAAATAAAAAAATAAAAGTAGTAAATTGATTTTTATTTCCTAAGAAAATGCTTTGCAAATGAAAAATGTTTTGCTAAGAAAATGAAATGTTGAAAGCAACATTAAATTTTAGAAGTATTTATATAATATATGTATGTTAATTAAAGCATATTAATTTTACTATAGTTTTCGTTATTCGAGGATTGAACTTTAAATTCGTTTTGTTATAAACTAAAATGAATGAAATTTATGACAATTTGCGTTAGATTTTTCATTTTAAACCTTTTTCTCATTCATCGGGAAGAACACAATCCGTCAAACAATAAATATTGTAGTGGTTTTTAATTCCCATTGACAGATATTTTATATTTTTTCTTGATTTAAGACTATGTTAAAAATTGCGATAAATTTACATTCTAAGAAACATTCTATGCAAAGGACATTGATATAACATTATACAATAATGTTAAGAATAAATAATGGGTTTAATATAGTAGACTTTATAAAATGTGTTGTATTTTTCTGTTTAATACTTCCTATTCGAAAAAAGTGCTTAGATGATATAAAAATAAATTGTTGTTTTACTTTCCCGATACTACAGCTAAATGTGTTCAATTTCCTATTTATTGGAGAGGTGTAACAAAAGCTAAAGGCAGAGGCAGACCCTTAGGTTCTGGATAAGATCTTCGCACTCATATCCCATGAAAGACAAAATAGAAGGCAATTTTTGAAAAGTATGGCACTTTTTCTTCAAACACTTCATGATATTGGCTCCTTGTAACCAAACAATAACTGTAAAGTAGAAATTCAAAAAGAATAAAAAAGTCAACCTAAGACGATTCTTTATAAGATATAGTCGTGTTTAAAAATATTTCTTTTAAACTTCCGACACAAGTTTAAGGAGTAAAAATAGTTTGAGTTTACGTTTTTCTTAGATGTTTGGGGCCTGAAATACATAATAAGAAAGGAATATAAAAAAAGTAATTATTGCATAAGGAAGTTACTATGATGTACAATTAATTAAAAAAAAAACTATTGGCTTGAAATAGGGTTTGAATCTTACATTAATAAATTCAATTTGTTATTTTATTACTAGGCTATTCTCAAATGGCTTCACATTAAATAATGAGACACGCTAAGAAAAAAAAGCAATTTCATATTTTATTGATGAATTGACGCTCCACTATTTTTCGCTGAGTAACGAGGGGAGACACGGAAGTCACTGCTTTATTCACTTTAAAAAATAATAATAATTACTGGGATGTGCTTTATTTTTCTATGTAGTTGCTACCATTTTCGATGCCTTTGTTAAGTCTGTGGGGGGAAAACTTTTGTTTTTTCCAGTCAAAAAAATGTAACACCTATTGTCAAGATCGCATCTCAACTTCATTTTCGATCTTCTCGACGTCTCGCGAGAAGATTCTTCAGATAAAGGAATAAATATGAGTCGTTGGGTGTAAGAAGAGAGGAGAAGGAGATAACCAGGCTGTAGTGCGATGGATGATCCAAAACTTCCTTTTTGAAACTTTTGGACTGTGCTTTTATTTGATGTGCGAATCCGAGTGTTGTCAGGAAGTAAGATAACGTCCCTTGTTAGCAGTTCCCTATGCTTGTTTTAAATTGAGCGAAGAATAAATTTCGCAGTTTGGCTACATGCATTTTGGAGCCGGAAGGTGGAAAGTTAATGTGACAACTGTCTTGTGTGTCTGTTCCAGGAAACAGAAACCATGAATTGTTTTCTCTGAAACTCGAGTTGTGGGTTGCTTAGATATTGGATATGTGTATATCACTGTATTGACTGTTGGTTGTGTCAGATGTGTTATAAGCCCACGTCTCGTCACCAATCAAGAGAAATGAGCAGGAAATGAATCTTTTCTGCATAGCGATTAAGGAAGTTCAAATCAAGGTAATTCTTTTCTTGAGTTTTTCCTTTACAATTCTACTACCGCAGCGTTCACTCAATATTCTAGGACATAAAGTTACAGTTTATGCTTCAAACAAATTTGTTATGGAAATTTCCGGTACGATTTCCTTCCATTCCTTTCATGTGTTATGTCTTATCTGCATGAATAGTATCCTCTGTTCTTTGAAGAAAGGTATCGAAGGTCACAGCTCTCAAACCCTTCCTGTGTTTGTAATGAGCATCGTCCGACCCCCAGAGAAATAACAGCATAATTTCGTTGCTTAAAGTCGAATCATAATGTTCCTGAAGACAGAAAAAGAAAATCTTTGTGAATATCCAATTTTGCATTCAGAAAACGTCTGCTCACATTTGGCAGAATTCTGGAAAAAAAAGCGCATTTTAAAGACATTTTATTAGAACCACATTAAACACTGAAATAGTAAATGAGTACACGTGGAAAGAAAAATATTCAATGTTAAAGCAAGCTCTCACTTAAAATTTTCTTTTCCTCTCCTGAAAGTTGTATAAACACACACACACACACACACACACACACACACACAGAGAGAGAGAGAGAGAGAGAGAGAGAGAGAGACTCCTGGAACGCGGTTGTAGAACCTCATTCGATTGTCTGTCAAGGAGCGCAGTTGCTAGTATCACGACATTCCGTTATGCGAGAGAATACGGTAAAGTGAGGGGACGTCGTGACATAGCATCAGTGGACACAGAATCGTATGCTGTGCTGTAAAACTGTCATAATTAACGTTCCATGCATAAATGGGTATAGTTTTTAGTTTAGTTTAGTTTATATTAACGTCGCACTAGAAGCAACACGAGGGCTATTGGCGACGGACCTCGTAATTTTGAACCACGGTCAAGTGACGAGGACGACACCTGAGCTGGCACCCCCCTCTCCTAACATCCACACCACACCAACGGGAGGACTTTGGGCCACGAACAGATTTAACGTGCATCAGCCCCGGCTACACGGCGGGTCTTTAGCGGCCAAGGATCGAGCCCGCGACTGATCGAAAACCTCCGGCCGCTAGTCCACGACCTTGACCACTAGGCTACCGCGGCCCCATGCATCAATGGGAGGAGCACAATCAATATTCTTTGAAACTGTCTATGTAAATGAATTTAATCATATTTGTGTTGTGAATATCACTGATGTCGATCTTTATTAGCTGTGTTTATTTATCTGTCTGTCTGCACAGTGAGCACTATAATTAAACTGCTTCATCTTGAACTGAAGTGGACATTATTGGGAATTAAAAAAATTACAAGTGTGGGATCGGTCCAGATACAGTTATCAATGCACACCGGTTTTTTTGTGTATTGATGAACATAAGAATTCTTAAAATAATCCTAACTTATACTTGTCCAGTCTGGGATTTGCAGCTAAAACTCATTTTAAAAATCTTGAAAAATCATAAAACCACATCATTAGAACAACTCTTAACGCAATATGATTCATGAGACGAATAGACCTTTGTGAGGCAATTAAATCCCCCCCGTTGGAGTTTTACAAAAGTGCAACAAAATTTTTCAAAAATCTCATGACCATGAATCATTACTTCAAAGTATTTCAAAATGCAGCCTTTACCCAAACATTAAAAGACCCCAAAATGTACTTTTAGTTAAAAAATATGTTAAAACATTTCTTCAATTTCACTGTAAAACTCTCAGAGACATTGAATCAAGAATTCTTTTCCAATCGTAGCAAACCTACCCACCATTCAAATATAGAGTCTCATGCCAACACTTCTCGCTGTAAAATTTCAATTCTAAATTTTCTTCATCTAGAATTTTGATACATTGTAAGCCCATTGGCTACATCCTTTTCATCTTAAGGCCGCTAATGACGTGTAAGAAATTCTCTCATCTCTAATTTTTCAATGATTTCTTCTAATTTAACCCTTTCTGGACGACACGCCTTGGGGCTGGACGTTCCCTGGGGACGGAGGAGAATCGAAAGGAACTCTCAAATGGGCCGGGGGTTTTGCGTCTCTAAGTCTAACTTTACAAAAAAATTCATGAAAAAAGTTTTCGTGTAAATGTTATAATTTTTGGTAAAATTTAAGATAATTACTTAAACTGTTATATATTTATTGGTATTTCATAATAATCTTTTCCCTTTAATTTACAAAAAAACGTATATAAAAAAGCCCTTACTTTGAGAAATAATTTTCAAAAATTATCTTGAAGTTTTTTTGACAAAAAAGATAAATAAATTTTAAAATTATTAAAAAAGACGACTTACAAGAAGTAACGAAACTGAAAGTGAAGATCGAGTGTGGTAATTATTGAAGCGCGGATAAACGTTAAGTCCTGTTTTGTCCGTCTCTGATAAAATATCTGCATCAGAATCACTAGAAATGTTCCTATCACAAACCTTTTGGAAAATTAATCACACTCTCATCATTAATTGACTCGTTGACCACGTGATTATATTCTTCTGATAAAGAACGTTTTCTCTCAATTTTAAACATCAGTCAAGGCTTTCCGAATGAAAAAGGTAAGTCCAAAAGCTACACAAACTCAAACAGTACTGATGATAAAACTATAAAATGAAAGAAATAATTAAAACAGAGAAAAAACTAATAAAAAAAGCATTCGGAGAAAATCCAGAAGTACGAATGTACATCACATGGAACTTTAAAGAGTCAAGTTCAGTTTCTTTACATTACGCTTTGCCTCCTCCCCCACAACAGTTGGAGGGCGAAATATTGAATCAAGATCGATTGTAAACAAACTGAAAGTCAAGATCTCAAAACTATTATTCTGTTCAAAAGTAATGGACACAGAGCGCCCTCTAGAGATATTTAGAAAACGTTCCACCCTAGAATGCGAATACGCATCGCTCGGCCCCTGAGCTCATTCTCAAGGGATGCGTATTTGGTGCATTCGTCCCGAAAGGATTAAGCTTCTATTTTCAAACATTTAAAGTAGGAATATAATTCAAATGTAAGTTTTCTTAATCCTCTCTTTTAAACTTAAATTCAATAATTTTAACGTAGTTATGGACAAGAGCGTAGTTGAAGAAATGCCCACAAAACTCTAAGGTACGGATGTCGAAAGCTGAGAAACTCGGGTGCTCTTGCAAAAGCTATCAATCTATAACAGATGACTGAAAACGAATAAAAGTATTCAGAATTTAAAGTCAGTTGTGAGGCAGCCGTATTTTTTTTATTTCAAGACTTTCGAACTAATTCTTTATTATTTGATTTCCTTCTTGGAAAGGTTTCGGTCAAAAAGCTATGATATTGATGTGTCGTTATTAGCCAAAAAAGGGGATTTGGTAATAGGTAGAGTAATGTAATAAATAAAATTAAAACAAACTTGCTTTGCAAAGGAAAAAACCCTTAGGTGGTGAAATCTGTTCTCCGAAACGCATTGCTGTGACATTGTACACACTTTTTAAACGTTATTAAAAATGCATTACCAAGTTCTGGCAAACAATTTACTTCACTTTCAATTCGAAGAGTTTCACAGTTATGAACACAGTTATGTTTTGAGAGTAAATGTTTGGAATATGAAATGGCAATTTCAATTGAAGATTTGATTTTGTTAAAATGTTGTTCACTTCAAGAAAATGAGGTATATTAGCTTTTAATCTCAAGATTCTGCGAATAATTGAAACATTTATTTTTAAGAATCTGTAGAATACAAACCAAAGTACTATTTCAAGAACAGAAAAATCGATTTTTTTTTCAATAATTACTTTTGGAGGTGCTGAAGTGTATAAAGTATTAATAAACAGAATAAATCCTCCAAGCTAACAATTAAATGGGACAGAACTATATTATTTGGTTTTTCAATAAAAAAATAGAAATATTTCAGCCGTCTTAATTTATCGCTTATCATTCGGTACAAACATAATAGTGAATATCGATTATCTTGGCTCCAGTCAAAACAAAACACACTTGAGTTATAAATATAGTGAAAACCATTTCTTCAATCACACGGGAAAAATTGTAAGACCTCAATTTCAGAAAATTTCTTTAAAAATGTTTCTATACACATTCATAAAAAAGAGCAGAAAATCATTATATACAATTAAGTTATATAAAAACTAAAATGCTCATGTGTAAAAAAAATTTTTTAAATCAAACGTTTAACTTTTTAATATTATGAAGTCAATGGAGTTTTTGATACATATAAAAAAAATTAATGAATTTTATGCCACGTTATAAGAACTTATAAAAGCTGTTAGGTAAGGAATCCTAATCATTTTTATGTTTCTCTTTTTCCATAGTTTTGTATTATTTTCTTTGTTATTCCAATTATTCTTTTAGTTATAAATTAAAAATGAAACGATTTTAGATGCATTATTGAAAGAAAATGAGTTAAGAATAGTAATCGAAGAGATCCGAAAAAGATGAGACATAACTATCTCATTCTACATATATTCCAAAATACATGTAATAATGCTGATTTTAAATTTTTTAATCCCCGTAATGAACTACAAAAGAAAAAAAGAAGTTAATTAAACTTTTTAGATTTGAAATCTGAAATAGATTGAAATCATTTTAAACTACCAGTTTGATAAGTACTACGACTTAAATAGGAATATTTCAAGAATGGGAGAATAATAATTTTACTCATCACGTTTTCCAAATACATTTGAAAACGAATTTATTGTACTCATTCTGGTGTTATACTACGAGTTATCTCTAAGAAAATATTCTGTGTACTGAAGAACTTTCATTATTAATCGAGCGAAATTCTTAGATTGTACTATAAATTTACGCATGACTTGCACTTTTCGCTTCATAAAGTTGATTTTTCAATTATATTTCTTTTTCCAGAAAATATCAATTTCCCAAGGGTCTCAGATACTAAAACAGAAAAAAAATCTTGAAAGATCATTCCAAATGCAAATTGCTATTTTACAAAACTTCCAACTAACTCTTATGCTTTTTATACACTTCACTGAAAATAAAAGGGATGTTAAAGAATCTCTCTCTCATCCCAACGGAGATGTTTTTTTCTTCATTTCTGCGATATTCCTTTGAGATTTTTGATGTTCTTTGAACCCTGCTGCTGATCCATCTAGGTCTTTCAGAGCTTGAAGTCGTACATAATGAAGTGCAGGTGCAATTTTTGTAACTACCTTTATAAATGCTAATGGAAAAAGTAATTCATTCATTTCTGATTCGAATTAAGTTAAACATTTATATATTCCCTTTTTTCCATCCCAGACACTATGACGTGGGGCTATTATAACAACATTTTTTCTTCATTATCCTCGAGAAATTTTTAGTAATTTGAATTGTATAAAATTACAACTCCGTGACAGCCAAAATAAAACGTGATTAAGTAAATTAAAAGAAGATAAGATGTGTAATGGAGAGAGGAGATGGAGGACAACGACAGGCTGATAGATATTTCAAAGTTTGGAAAGATTTATTGTAATTTATCATTTGTTGTGAAGTTGGTTAGAAGTGACTCATGGTTTGAGTAATAGGTATTGAAATTTTTATAAGCAAGAAATGACTCCCTCGGTACGAGTGAGTTGGTAAACTAAGACTTTGTTGTAAAAACACAAGATAGGATTAAAGAAAATTCAGATGGATTTGAGGGAGAGTGATTTTACATATTCTGTGAAGACAGTTAAATAAATTGCGTTGTCCTTTCTTGAAGTCAATTGGATTTGAGAATTTATTGACCATTTAATTAAACTTTATAATGTCTGAGGAGTTTTTATCAATGAATCGTGACTTACTTCTGCTATTCTCGTTAAAGCAATATTGATGCCCGACAATCTAGCAAAATCGTGAATCCGACACGCCTGTGGTACCGAGATTATTGGATTGGAGAGTGCTTTCTGTGTTAGAAACATCGATATCATGTATAAGATCTATCAGCCCTGTAACTGAAAGGTAAGTTGTATCAAACATTGTAATCAGTAAATACTGCATTACGCTGCAAGAAAGTCATGCATACATTGGGTATATCTAAACATTTAATAACGCAGAAAAAGGGAAATAAATAAGTTTGAAAGCAATAAACGAGTTAATTTTAATTTAGTTTAATTCGTTAATTTAATTTAATCAAGCAAATTAAATTCATTTTACTTGTATATAGCTGTAAAATGTGAATAAGCTTTGTCGCAATTTAAGCCTCCCTACTTTTCTTTTTATGCTTCACGACTTCACGCGACTTTAAGCTTCACGATGAAATAACTTACAACACTGAGAACGTTGCCGCTGACTGTGCAGCTGCATTTATGACGAATATAAATCACTTTACTCCGAAATTTACGAATAAAAGGTTTTTGAGAAATTTACGAATAAAAGTTTCTTGATACATCGCAGTAAATTAAAATGAAATAATCTGAAATGTTAAAAGGAAAACATTCTTAATTGTGACAAATGAGGATTTTCCAACTGCCCTTGCTATAAAACTTTTTATGCAATTACTGAGTTGGAGAAATAAATGTTTAAATTAAATATATTCCTGAAATTACTGAAACGTGAATATTTTTTTTCAAGTGTTCATGCATCTTCTAGGAACTCTTTTTGAATATTTATTTATAATTTACAACAAACTATAAACAACTAAATGAATGATCGAGACGAACAAGTTTGTAATTTAATTCAAAATTAACGAAATATGAGTTTTCTAGTAACAAACAATTTCAAGTTTGCTCCTATTTTAGTGGGAAAAAAACAAATTTTTAAGTTTATTTTAAAAATGTTCTTTCTAACAGTAATCTAATATTTAATTTTAAAATACTCTAGCAATTTTATCAATCAAATTTGTTTATTATTGTGTTTTTTATTTAGAAAATGGCATCATATACTATAACTATTTGTTCATACGTAGTTTAAGGGTTCCGTCTACCGATCGTTTTGATTTCTTGAGAATGATGTAAGCCCTACAGAATTATTACTACCATCCTCAAAATTCTTTCTGATTTTTGGAAATATTTTTTAATATCTTCAAATACCAAAAAGCCCACAAAAAAGAATCATTAAAATAGGGTTATTTTAAAAAAAAATGGAGAGAAAATGTAATTCCTTAGAATATTCTTTGTTGTTTGCTCTTACAGGTGTACTTTTCTGCATTCGAATTGATAAAACAGTAAAGATTTGAGGACAGTAGTAGTAATTTCATAGGATTAACATTCTCTCCCGGAATCAAAATGGCAGACAGGCAGAAGCCGTAAGAGTTCAGGTATTTATTTTGAAGGGCTTGCAAAGTTTTTTTATTCTATTAAATGTTTTTTTCGATTATTTTGTCTTTTACATAGTTTAAAATAAGTCTTAATATCATATTAGACATCATATGTTTTGTTAATTAATAGTAGTGTTTTTTAAGTAAAGAACGTTTTTGAATATGACAATTGCAGTGCTTCTGCCGGTATTCTATGCATGTGCACTGTACCTATAAGTGTTGGTTAAACACAGAAGCCATCATGGAAGCATTTGTCTGTGTTTAATTTGTTTGTGCACATTTAAAATGTCTGAGCAACTGAAAATACCATCGATTGGAAAATTCACTCTATGATTCGTTTTTTACATACCAAGGGCGTGAAAGTAACCGAAATTTACCAGTAGACTAATAAAGTCTGGGAATAGGTGATTCATTGACACCGAAAAGAAAACAGCGATCCATCCAAGGCACTCAACATTATTCTGAAGAGAAAGGTCCTAACAAATCATTTCAGCACGCAAAATCATGTGCAATGTGTTTCCTGGTGGGCAGAAAGTATTATTTTGTAGAATTTTTGCCTAGGGGGAGAAGAAATAAATTTCGAGATAAATTGTGACATCTTAACTAAACTTCACCGTGCGATCCAAAACAAAAGGATTGGCATGCTCAACAAAGGGTTCTTTTGCTGCATGACAATTCTCGTCCGCACGAGGCTCGTCGAACCCGAGATCTCATTACATCGTATGACTGGAAATAACACGATTCCCCAAATTATAGCTATAATCTCACCACCACATGTGCCACCTGGAAAAGCTTTCAGGAGGACGGTGACGTCGAAACAACCGTGCCGCAATGGTGAGCCCTTCAGAAGGCAGACTTCTATGAAGATGGAATGCAGAAGCTGGGTTATATGTTACATGTCTTAATAAGGGAGATAATTATATGAAATAGCAGATAGTGGTACACGCTTACTTTCAACAATGCAATAGAAAAAATTGCATTTTTTTTTGCCAAAACCGTACTTACTTTAAAAACACGCTAATAGTAAGAAAGTTGTCTTCAAGATGTGATAAATTCTAAATAAACTGTAAAGAATGCATTTTATGATATACAAAAATGTAAATATATAAGTAATGTATAAAAGTAATGTATAAAGGTAAATAATAAGTATAAAGGTAATAATAAGTATAAAGGTATAATAATAAGTATAAAGGTATAATAGTAAGTATAAAGGTATAATAATAAGTATAAAGGTAATTATATATGTAAAGGGTTAAAAAGATGAGTACCTTCTATTTTACGTTTTTATTTGGAGATTTATTTATTCAGATTTAATGTTCCAAAATTATTTCAGAAACGGAGTATTTACGCGTAAATCGATTGATCTACCAGTTTATTACGGTCTGATTAATTAGAGTTTTTATAATTCATTATAAGAAGGATAATCTTATATGGTTTTTCTTTAGTATTTTTGTTTTTCACCATAATTCTATTGATGATAATTAATTAGTGCGTCTGTGATTTCAGGAATTTAAATCTATTCTTTTGAAATAAAATGTATTGCTCTAAAATTGATATATAATTATAAACTTTTTTTAAATTCACCCCATTCAACTTTTATAAATTAGATGTGAGACGATGAAATTCTGCTAAACAAAATTTAGTTTCAATAATATAATTAAAATCAAAGTTATTGTAATATGTAAGAAGTAATTTAATAATTGAATTTCTAAAAAAATTTAAACTATTAGTTTTCCATTTGAATAAATTTAAAATAAACATTACATCTAACTATGAAAAATTTAAAAATACGAACTTCTTTAAAAAAAGGTGGGAAAGAATAAGAAATTGCGAAAACTGAAGTTTCGACATAAGAGGAGTTTTTGTAATAAATTTTATCGAGATTTTATTAAAATATATTTAAGTCTTAGAATAAATTCCATAAAACTTAGAAAATAATTGATACGTGCATTTACCTTTCGCAAAAGTATATCCACAAATTTGATTTTACTCTCGAAACCTAATAAAATTATAATCAGAAGAATTGCCTGGTAATAAATTGCTTATGAAATAATGCCTAATTTAATTTATGGAAGCGAAGTCTTTTTTTAATTTTATTCCGTTTTATTTATACAGACAAATCAAATCGGATTCATAAGTGGAATATTAAAACGTATTCAACGCATTTTATATTTAAGAATTCCAAAGTTTTGTATAATTGGATTACTAGTTTTCCTATTTTAGATGAGAAATATGTGTATAATTAAATTTAAAATTTTAATAATATCTTTACATTAAAAATTCTCATTGCTATTTCCATTTCTCTAGTAATTGAAAATATCTACAGAAGTCATGCAATTGTATGGTTATTAATATTTCTTCTGGAACCAAATATTTTTCTTAATTAACTTTATGAAGTCTGTTTTAAATCTAATTATTTTACATGATGGCAGGAACTTGAGTACGTGCAAGTTAGATATTTAAGAAAGATAGTCTCAAAACTAAGAATTTTTTTTTTTATTTATTCAAATAATTTATAATCTTTCATGTAAAATGCGTAAAAAGAAAGAATACTCTTAAGATATGTAAGCAGAACATTAAGAATGGAATAACTTTACGTATCTAATATTAAATTCAATGTTTTTAAAATACTCAGTATCTCCTACAACAGTTATTGATGATAATTTAGTTATGAATTAAAGCGAAATCATTTTTTTTCCTTCTCACATCAATGTCTGACAGTAAAAAAAAATGATATTATTAATAAAAGTAATTAACGCTTTGCATTCATAATATATTATTAAGTTGATACTGTAAGAAAAATTCACTTTGTCATGCCATGTTATTTTAAAATTCTAATAAACTGAATGTTTTTCAAAGTCATTTTAAATTCTTATAAAGTACACAATTCGTAATGGTTTTTAAATATTGTAAATGTTACATTTTTCTTGTATAATTGGAAATAAAAAACAGTATGAAACTAAAAACATGACTTTTTTGTTGAATTTGAGTAATTAGTTCCATAGCTAAATCTAAAAAAATGAAAATGTTTAAAAATTTAAATTTTGACACTTTTATAAAAAAATAACTTGGACCTCTCATACCGAAATCCATGCTAACTTTTTTAGTAAATATATATGAAAATATCTATAAAAAGTTTCAAGACTGTATCTTGAACATATATAGTCCTTAAGGTTTTGAAAAGGCTTACATCTACAAAAAAAAATATGAAAAAATGCATTTAAAGCTTATAAAGACTTAAAAGAAAAAACTAATAATACTTTTAAAGCTCTAATTTTTAGTATGATTTTCCCTATTTATGATATACACTAAAACACTATTTTAACTAAATATGTTTCTATATGTATTTTTTTTAGTTAAAAATTTTTTTTTACTCATAATCAATAACTTTGATTACGATAATGACATAATATTCAGCTTAATATTACCTTAATATTTTCACAAAGGCTTTGAACACAATTTACTTATACAAAATAACGATACAATACAAAATTAGAAACTAGCTTTTTAATAACACCTAATTTTTTCTCAGTTTTAAGTTTACGTGATTTAGCAAGTAGGATTTCTTTTGTTGAGCGACTTCATGTGTCACTGATTTTATTTTTTTTCTAAAATATTTTTTCCTACAATCAGCTAAGCGTTTTGATGATGAGCTGGTTGTAAGACAATTAACATCCTGAAAGTTTCTAGAGTTTTGATCGTTCCAGCTTTTAGCCTTGATATTGCCCTCAACACCGGTTAATTAACACCTGTTTCTTAGAAGCAGTTTATTCTCGTCGGAGAATTTGATCCAATTCATTGCATTTAAAGTTTTACTGGAATTTTGAATCAAATCTTGGACAAATGTTCTTCATTGACTGGATATTTTAATTTATCTCTTCATTTGAACCTGGTCTCTTTTTACGAGTCAACTCTAAGCTGCAAAATACACAAAATTCTTTCCCAGTAGGGCGCTTCTTATGAGGCGGCTACTGATCTATAGATATGAGAACTTTGCCATAGTTTCACATCCGCATTTACCTCTATTGAATCTGAGATTCTACCTGTGTCGCTCGGCAACCCTCTTGATAGTCTTCGTACCAAATATCGAATTCAATTCTTTCTCCAAGGATAAATTCAATTTGTTGGTATTCTTCACGCAGCTTCGACATTACTTCATTGTCTATCACAAAGCCTATCAGCAGGTTGATAACACAGACTATTTCGATGTCTGACGTATGGCCATTCGTCAATCAACTTCCATCATAAGACACCTTTATATCGATAATATCATAGTCGTTCCTCGAACCATATGTCTTTTGACATCTTTACGAATGTCAAGTAATATTTGATTTACCAGAAAGATATAACCAACTACAGATTTTGCCTTATAGAAACTAAAAGTTTTATTAACCATTATATGCAAACTCATATGCATACAGAATTTCTTTAAACCTGAGTAGCAAATTCAACATCATTTGCACTAAGCTCATATTAATATCAAAAATTGTATTAGAAAATTGATTACTTAACTCTTGAATTGATTTGCAAATCCATTTCTGCAATTTGCAAATCCATTGAATGCAAATCCATTTCTTTAACCTAAGCAAATCTTTAAATATGCACTGCAACAGGACTGTATAATAAATATGCAAAGAAATTAATTAAGCTTTCACATTATCCACTATAATGTAGTTCGGTACATCAATGATTGGACGCTTTTTTAGAAGGTTCATATTGCAAGATTGTATGAAGATAGACTGTCATTCCGTTCCTGATGTTACATTTTTGCGTTGTTGACAGAATTAGGTTCAAGAACATTATCGCTCATGACAAACATGCTCATGGACATCTACATGGACTACAAATTGTTAAGGTCGAATAACTGTCCGGAAAGCACGCCTCGAATAAAAGTATTATTCCTAGTCAAGTGGACGTTGCTTAGAAATAAACTGTTTCAATTATTATTAGATCTACATCGGAATAAACATGTACCGCAAAGCTTCTCAAGTTCAAATTTCAAAACCACAGCTTTTCTTATGAAAATAAAAAGAACACATAAAATGTTCAGCGGCAACACATAAAGGCTCCAAAACTTTTCATTTAACTTTTAGATTCTAGTTTCTCACGTAAAGGCTGGCAATAAGGTATTGTTGTATTTTCTAAACTTGTAATTGATAAATTGTTATTTATTTCGTATTATATCTTTCTAAACAATATAAATTATTAATATTCTTAATTTTATGTGAATGTGTACTCTAACCAACATATACAGGAATATATCAAAAGATTATTCATGTTTGATTAATTCAATATTGGTAATTTTATGCATGCTGACTTCCTTTAATACAAATGCAGCCAACAATTGTTATGAATGTTTCATAAGTTCCATGAGATAATTTATCAGTTATTATTAATCACAACATGTTTTAATTAAACAAGTAACGAGAAAGAAACAATGGTATAATGTAAGTATTTTTATTAATTAACATAATTCATGAATATCTTATGACTTACCATTAAACGTTTATCTCCTGCATTCTTGAAAGGAATAGGAGAAATGAATCATAAACTGTTAAAACTTCACTTTGAGAAATTTGCAAATCCGTAAGCTCGTAAATTAAGCAATGCTACCCAAATAATGTGTGAATATTTAAAATATCCTATTGTGTATGATTATTATTTTAAGGCTTCTGTAATCTCATTAGCTCAAAATCTAAGACTGTATGTAAAATATCTCATACGCAACATTAATTCTCCTTTATTAATTTTATATGCATATTTTCTTAATACGCAACATGTTGAAAGCTATATATATAACTTGATAATAGCGATTTAGAAATTCACAAGCCGGTCATATTCATATTAAGTAGCTATTTTATTTAAAAGTAATTCAGACATAAAATATGTTATATTTGATGTTTGACAAAGTATGCATTCAAAAAAGCAAATTATTAAACATGAGGGCATTATGCGATAAACCTAAACAAGCTGTAATTTGAAAATGTTGGTTTTGTGAAAAGCCAACAGAAAAAAAGTAAGTATAGTTGTCGACGATACTTTGAAATAAAAGGAGCAAAGATTTTCTAAAATAAATATCGGAGTTGGTGTAGCTTGGTGTCAGGATTTGAAATTATTTTATTACAAGTTTCATGTTCAATCCAATAAAATATATATCGTGTAAAATATTTGGGTATTTAATCCATGTATTTGAAGAAGTTAGGAATGTTTGATTTTATAAATCTTAAGTCATCCGAGCTAATAATCTGCTGTTCGAACAAAGGCTGTCATTATAATACTATACATAATTCTTGAGTAATTATATTTAATAACAATAAAATAAATACCTATTCATTGGATAGTTTTCTCATATGTACACACATCATAGTTATTTAAAAAAAACACATATATGATTTTTAACTATTGAGTAAACGCTTGTGCCGTTGGCGTATTTCGGGTTTCTATTTTCACTAACTTTGGTGGTTTTTTTGTAATACGAATTGCATTAAATTCCAAATTAAACGTTATTGTGTAAAGTATAAGAAAGCATGAAGTATAATGAACTGAATTAAAGATAGAAATATAGAAGCAGAATTGAAAGGAATAAGAGGGACAGATGATAGCGAGAAGCAGACAGATATAAGTAAGAAAATTCGAGTGACTTGTTGCAGTTGATCGTTTGTAGTTAAAACTGGTTAGAAGTAACTATTAGCCAGAAAAAAGGGCAATAGGTGCCGAACCGACTGTATTGAAGAAATGTCTCCCACGAGACGAGTGAATTGGTAAGCTAAACATTTATTGTTTAATTATAAGCTAAGATTTATGCTAATAGAGAATTATTTAAGAGAGGTCGACTTTGCATAATAAATGTAATAAACTGTATTTGTCCTTTACCTGCCGTCTCTTGAATTGGATCTGTGATCCTACTGACTCCTTAATTAAGGCAAACGATATTTGAGTATTGTTTTGTGACATTTTCAATAGTATGGCACTGGAGATGGTATTTTGAATATTCATTAACAAAATTTTATGTACATTTTAAGAGACATTGATTCAACAGAAATTTTTCAGTCGCACTGGTGTCGTTGGATTAAGTGTTAATGGAACTTTTTTTCATTTCTTTTAAAATTACATTCACTTATGAAGGGTAGCTTGGAGAAGGTCAAATAAAAATATTCCTTGAATATCGTTAATCAAAATACAAAATTCCAAATGAACAGTTTGCAAACCATGCATCTGGTAATGGAGAAAACATTCATTAGACTAAGCACCATAAATACAGAACACGATTATTCCGTTGTGCAAAATTGCAAAACTGTTCAGTTAATGTCCATGTTTACTAAATTTATACGCAGTATGCCAAACGTTGAAATGATGCTATTAAAATTACTAAAAAGACTGTGAAAAGTAAAGAATTACACTGTAATAATGAAAAGTAGGATGCAGTGTATTTTTTTAAGAAATGAGGTTTTATTGCTTAACATTTTACTATAATGCTGCGTAGGGGCTCAAAGTTTTTCCAGAATTTGATGTATTATTCTGCAAAAAGCATTATTAGTTACAAAATAAAGAAAAATATATTATTATTTCAGCTTTCTTAATAAGATTCTAATATACTGTGGGGACCATGCTCAGTAAGTTCGTTTGTGGTCTCATCCCTTTCATCTGGACTAAGTCATCATTTAAGGCAGCTGCACTCGTGTGAAAGCAACATTCCCTTTTCTCGTAAACTTAGAGCGTTTAGAGTCCTATTCTCCTGGGAATCAAGAACAAACCCGCATATTAATTACAATAAATTAGTGTAGAAAGAGCTATTTAGTTATCAGATCATTTAACGCAGCCAGGGAAAAAATATTTTACCTTCTTTTTAATTTCATGAATAAATCTTACATGAAAACAGAGAGGAACACTAATTTAAAAAAATAATTTTATTTCAATTTATCAAAGTAGATATGTTTAAATGTACTAATGTAAAGGTATGAGAGCCATTTTATGTTTACTTAAAGCAAAAAATTAAATATTGAGTGTTTAAATTGAAGTTATCTATATCCATGTCAGAATCATTTTTCTCAGAAACAAAAACACGATTATCTTTTTGTTAGAAAATAGGTCCTTTTGTGAATTATTTTCTTCTCTCATATAATATTGAGGAGTATCACAGAATATCCGAATGAAACGCAACTTGCATTGCGTAAATCTTTTCTGTACGAATCGTAAGAAAATAAAGTGGGATCACGTGAGCTCAATCCTGTATAGACGAAACATAAAATATTCCTAACCCATGCTCCGAGTTTCAAAATTTTAAAATTCTTTTTCTTTACTCTAGACATAACGTATTCCATCCCATTTATTTCTGGTATTCTCTTTTGCCTTCTGTAACTTCTCAGATTCGATCAGTTGAGAACAACACAAAATAATGACTTCTGCTATAGTTTTGAGATTTGAATTTTGAGGCAATATTTTGGGTGTTTGGTTTCTGAAAATAATCGAAATGCTTACGTCTTAAACTTGGCAAAACAGTTTGTTCTACGCATATGCAAATGAACCGATACCTATAACCGAAGAATAAAATAACTATTAATGTTATTATTTGAAACTGAATTCCTCTGATGTGGCAGGATATTTTAATATATTATTTTTGTTACAGAGCATTTTCTCTTTGATATTATATTGTGGAATCATTGAAGAGAGGAAAGTTATAGTTGTTTCAAAACAGATAAATAAAGTTATTTTTATCGATATCAAAGTATTTATGAATAACTATAAATTTTTATTACACTCGTAATATCGCTGATAAATGTTACTGAAATTTGTATTTATATATAAGGAGGAGGTTTTTTAATAAATATTTGTTTTTGACATATACATCAATTTCCTATCAAAATAAACATAATAGTTAAAATTTACATGAAAATATTTTGGTACATATACCTTCATCACATTTTCTTGAAAGTATTATTTTACATCCATATTTATTTATTTCTAATCGATTAGTAAATTTCATTTAACATTTAGAGTGGCTTTCCTGATCTTTCAAAAGAAATGTCATGAAGAAGCGAAAAAAATATAATACTAAATGACACAAATTCCAACTAAATATATCCTTTAATAAATATATTTTTAAATCCCTAAAAAAGCTATTTTTGTTCTCTATATGATAATTAAATGTAATATAAAATTCTTTGATTGAACATATATAAATGCAGATCTTCATTTTGTAGGCAGGGTTACATTTGTAAACATTTAAGGATGTTTAAAATTAATATAATTCCTTGAATTTAATAAAATATGTTTAATATATAGAAATTTATTTTTAAGGAATTCAAGAATTTTTTGGAAATTTTCTCCTGCTATTATTTTTAGTTTCTATTGCGTAAATACCATTCTTTTTCACCATTTGTGACTTCTTTCTAATTAAAAAAAATATCTTGAAATTTAAATTCTAAAGTTCATTAAATTCCTTTATTAGAAATATATTTTGAAAAACAAATCTGGTGTATAATTAAATGTTTTGTAATTGTAGCATATATATTTCAGAATATTTATTAAATTCCAATTTTTTTTCAGCGTGATAGATGCAATTTCACTTAGGTTCGAGTAATATTCGCTATATTAATTAAATTTCTGCGCGTTAAATAATTATTTTTCTACTTTCAAGAATTTAATTAAAATACTTTATTAAGAAGAAATTTACAAATAATATATATATATATATATATCCATTATTCTAAATTTTGCTTTTTTTTTCACTTTATTTTTTTTAAATTGTTTAGTTTTTAATAATTTGTTTTGATTTTATGGGTTTTTGCTTTAAACTTTTGTGTGGGTTAATTATTTGAGTAATTTTTATCTAATTTGCAAATATATTAATTTGGTTATTTTTAATAATTTTTATAAATATTTAGTTTTTTCTATGACTAGTACTGATTTAATGTGTTGGATATTCTTAGAATGTTATATGTTGTGATTTGCATTGTTTATGTGATTTATATATATATATATATATATATATATATATATATATATATATGCGCAAAAATACAATAATATACATATTTCAAAATGATACATTTCTCAGAATTAATTGCATTTAATTGTTAAATAATTAGATTCAAGACATTTTACAGCCAAAAACATCAATGGATTGTTTAATCCTTTAAGATATGATCCGATTTTATTTTGAAATTTACTTCCAAAAATTAGCTTGAACATTTTATTTTTGTTCAATAATCTTTAAAAATATTTTTCGAATATCACAGTCAGCTTGAAAAGTAGTTCCTGAGAATCGTGCTGAATGAGTCTTGAGATGGGATATTCATTCCACTAGAGCTTCTCTGGAGCATAGAAAGACGATGACAAGTCTCTAAATATTTTATTTGTTTTAACGTACAATTGCGGTGGTTAAGCCCAGATGGAAGCTCATCGTCGAACTGATTCAAAATTATAATGTCCATCACTATCTTCATTATGCGATTTTAGAGTGAAGTGAAAAAATTACCTGCTTTTACAAACAAATGTCGTATAATCATTAAAGGTCATGCCTTAGTAATAGTTATAATTAGTTACTCTAATCATAGTAAAGAGTGTAGAGGAGTTACCTACAGGGGCATTTTAATGTCGGCTCATAATTTTTACCTCTCTAATGTGTTTGTTGAACTTATCTGCTCTAACACACCAGAAAGTTCAAAGATTAGTAGCCATTTTCATAATAATAAATAAATGAAACAGTGAAATTTTGATTGAAACACCGAAATATAGTGAAACATTTTAAATTAAGAACACAAAACTTTTAGCTCTTACATAGCTGTAACTATGGTTGACCAGAAATGATCGCAAGATGCCACAATGCTTGAACCAGTCGTATAAGAAAAGTTCGAAAAATCCAGCAGGAATCTGACTGGAGCATGTGTCATATGGAAAACTGTTTTATATGGTGATAATATGATCGATATGATGACATTTTGAAGGAATGCAGTCTTGATTCTATCTACTGATGTCGTTTGCATCTTTCTGCAGGCATCTAGAGAAAACACTTTGTGGTTCTAGACTGAACTGTGGTAGAACCATCATAGAATAGCTTCCGAAGTCGGAGGACTGAATTTCTATGGATAGAATCATGGTTTGTTGTCATTACATCTACATGAATTAATATTTTGTTGATTAAATGTAAAATGATCATAAGGCCTTTACGTTGTTACTCGTAAGATGAATGCTATTACTTCTAACAACATTCTCCAAGAAGACATAAGGGCTCGTCATTCAGTAATTCTGCGGAAGAGACACTTAAACTCTGCTTCAGGCAAGAACATACCCTCGACAGGACAACGGGAAGAACTTTTGTGTATTGTTCAGTGGCATGATATCTTAGTCTTTTAGCTGACGATGAATTCTTTCCACAATCCCATTCTAAATCAGATGTTAATTGGTGAAACGTATCCTTTCAGGACCCAGAAGCCTGAATCTAGAAGTACCTGAAATAGCTCATATTGAATTTGATAATTCACACTGTAGCGATTATCTCCGAAATTCCGAAAATAAAAATCCACCGTTCGGAAAAAAATGAGGCACATCATTCGACTCTATGATTACTCATCAGAGAATATACTCAGTATTTGTTGCTCACGTAGGGTAGTATGTGTAATCATCAGATGCTGATAATTTCCCTACTATGGCTAAATGAACGTAATTTAAGTAGAATGAATAAAATTATCACCTAGTCCAAATGTGGACTTTGAATGTCTTAATTATGATACAGTCGCTCTTTACAAGAGTACGGATGAATCGGTCTTTGACTAATTTAGCAGGGGCTGTACTTCCTGGATGGAATACAGAGTGAATTTCTATGGACAGAATCATGGTTAACCAGATCTGCCAGAAACAATTATCCTAAAATTTTACAAACGGTCGTAAGTGCCCTTTGAGATATCACACACCAAGTTAATACCATATTAAAGCTAGATCATTGAAATTTTAATACTGAACCCTTTATTCTTAGAGACTTGTCTCACCGGGGTCCTTCTCCAGAGCCATTACCCCATAGTCTATTTTTGTAGGTACGTTAACTTGATAAATACGCAAGAAATCATAAGCTGGAATTATCTGAAATGTATCATACATCAGATGAAAACCGGTCCAAATTTTCTAAATTTCATGTTTGATGAGGAGGAGAGCATTTATCTATTGAACGGAAACTTAGTGGTATGTGAATTTTATACATCTCAAATTGTCTACGTTGCAGGTAATGGAAAAATCCACAATACGCTGAAAGTAACTCTTGATTACAGTGATTATAATTTTTCAATAGATGTCAACTTATATAAATATTTGCTGAAGGTGGGGGCGTGATAATATAATTTCGGTTGAAAAACGCGCTCATATCTTTATCTAATGCGTCGTTCATGCGGGACAAGTTCGCCTCATTTTTTGTGTGACATTTTAAAGAAGAGTAGATATATTTCTTACTTGTATTACGATTTTAATAACACTTAAAGTCATTTGAACGAACAGACTAATTAAATATCACGAAAATCTTACTGAAGTATTTAAATATATATTTACAAAAACTTAAAACAATCATACTGTAGTCCTCAGTTTACTTTGCGGTATATATTTTTATTTTTCAATAGCACATTGTTTGATTGTATTGATACCAAGTGGTCATGGTAGAGGACTCGAGGCTAGCAGTTTTTGTTGAGTCATGGATTTGAGCCGTCATGCTGCCTATGACCCACAGAAAAACTGGGGCTGATGTACGTTAAATCTGTGGGAGCCCAAAGTTCATCTCTTGACGTGGTGTGAAAGTTAGGAAAGGGGTGCCAGCACAGGTGTCGTCCTCGTCACTTGACCAAGATTCAAAATTACGAGGTCCGTCACCAAAAGCCTTTGAGTTACTTCTAGTCAGACATTTATGAAATCAACTTCACCTCCTTTGTGCTAATTGTAGGACAAAAATGAGCTTTGTGACAGTTTCTAACAAAGCATAAGGATTGTCGAATTGCTGCGACTAACCTGGAAGCCACTTTGTTATGATGTGAGAAAGAACTGTCTTGTATAAAAACCTTCCTCATGCAACATATTTTAACAATGCTGGAAAAGATGATAATTTGTTCTAGAAAAATATTGTCTCTATTTAATATTGGAGAATCAAAGTCAGTAAACGGATTTCCTCATAGAACTCGTTAAAGTTTTCAAAGTATATCTCAATAACAATCTCATTAAGGAGATCAGCTTTAAATTATTGCCTCTTTTTTAAGTATATCATACAATAAACTACATTCGGCTCTAAATTGTAATTTATAATTAAGGAATTTAACGTTTAAGTAAATTTTTTGCATAATTTTAATATAAAAATAATTCCCTTTTAAAACACTTTAAAATAATTTTTTATTTGAAATCAGTGTTTATCTTTGGTGGTTTAAGTGATTTTTAATCGTCTATGTGTTTTCTCAGTTCCTTTTTCGTGTTTCTCGAGCAACTTTATCCGAATGAAATGTACTCAAAAATATCAAAACATTTTGACAGGAGATAATTAGTTCTGGAATGTGTTTTGAAGAGGAAAAAATCTATGTTTTCAAAAAACTTCTTTGATAAACGATGGTGATGGGAAGCAAGATATTGATAAACGAGTGTGAAACTTCATGTAGAAAAAAGAAAGTTTAGGAAACACAAAACTGTTATTTGGAAGTTTAGATTATATATATATGTTTGTCACAAATATAATATTAGCACTACTTGTGAAAGACACGAGAAAAATACCACCTTTCCAAAATTCGTGGACCAAGTTGATAGAATGAACAGTGTTTGAAAGTCGAAGTAAAAGCACGAAAAAAAGCTATTACTTTTTCTTGATGGAAAAGTCAATATTATTTTTGAAAGAC
Source organism: Nephila pilipes (assembly GCA_019974015.1). NCBI lineage: Eukaryota > Metazoa > Arthropoda > Arachnida > Araneae > Nephilidae > Nephila > Nephila pilipes. The sequence goes on along the minus strand of BMAW01040450.1, from coordinate 514,624 downwards.
TGCTTAAATTTTCAACGGCAATTTTCTAGTAAGACACTTCCTTTTCCTGGATTCATTCGCATTCTGTAAAGAGATATAATTTATTTATTTATCTAGAATACTAAATTTCACACGAAATTTCAAGAAATTGGATAAAATATGATCGTTTCTAAATTCTCCATACAAATGCGATATTGAACTTCTATTTTAAATTAGAATATTCCATTCCGTTTTTATCGTATAATATTGAGTAATCGAGAAGTTTACGATTTCTAATAATAAATTTTCATTACCTTTTATTGAAAACAATGAGCTTTATTTTTTCATAATAAAATAAAGTCCAAATAAGTGAAGAATGTTTGCAATCGAAATTCGGCTTAAATATTATATTCCGCGAAAATGAAATTTACTTATTAACTATTAATCCTTTGAAAACATTAATATTATATTTACTTAGTTGTGAAAGAGGGATAACATATTTTCTAAATCATGATAAGCTTGTACCACAAAAAAAACACACCTAATTGATTTGCTTTCATGAGTGTTAATTAAAAATAAAATTACGTATATTCCAGCAATGTCATCCTACCATACACACTGAAAAGAAATAAGTAAAATTCTAACTAAAATATTAAAGAAAGAGCATACAAAATCCGATATCTATTATAACAATCTTTCTATGTCTGTTAAACAAAAATTTAACGATGAATTATATTTTTGGTTTATTTTACTTATTTATATATATATATATATATATTGAAAAACGTATCCAATTCCTCAGTTGGATAATCTTATATTTATCGGTGATCATATTTAACGTGAATAATTTGCTTATTCATTCAGAACAATTGCTTATAAATTTTTCCCAGTTGATTGTTCATACGTTTGTGTATTATGGGTTATCGAGGCTCGGTTAAAAGGTAAAAGTTGTGTTCATGAAAAGCACACTTTTCAATTAAAACATGAATTTTACAAACCTTAATGTACCTGAAAGTAACTTGTATCCTCTATTCCCTTTTTGATACACCCTGATTCCTTTTCCACCACTTTCATCAACGCATGAAGAGTCGGAGCAACCCCTGAAAAAAAAATTTCTATTCCTCGACACCTGGTTTTAATGTCAGTTTAGACGTCAGATGGAAAGGGATGTCCCTTAAGACAGCCGCACCCAACACCGAGTCTTCCTCGAGTGGTGCAGGATATTGCCAAAGGAGGTGTTGAAATTTGTTAGTAAAAATTATTCATTTAAAAATGATGAAAAGCGAAGAAATATAATAATAAAGGATGATGATTATGATTGTGTTATTAATGTTGTACTGAGAAGCAATACGAGATCTATTGGTAACGAACTTAGAAATTCAAGAGACGAGTACGATACTTTAGTGGCACCTCCCTCTCTAAACTTCCACACCACGCTAATAAAAGGACTTGGAACTTCGACCAGATTTTATGTGCTTTAGCTCTGCTATGCAGTGGTCTTTGGGGTATCAGGAATCGAACCTCGTCTAGCAGCAAATAGCGGTGACCACTAGACCACAGTGGCCATTATCAATATATATGTATTACGCATTTGCTAATCCCAAACCTAGATATTATTCGCTAAGGGTACCAGGACATCTGAAGAATTCTGGAATATTGTATCTAAGACTACTTCTTTTTATGATATATATTTTCAAATTATTAGTAGACCTCAAATTTTTTTGAGTGCCTAAAAATGATACTTCATTTTTTCTATCGAACTGTAAAAGTAATTTTTCCGTCATAAAGATCTTTTCCCCTCTTATTTGAATATAGACGTGTTTAGAGGGAAATATTTACATTCAGGTACAATTCTTAAAAAAAAAAAAAAGAACTATTTCATAATACAGTTCCAAATTTTTTATGCTTCTATATATAATGCTTATGCATAGAGTGAATCTAAAATATTTTTTCTCCAAATAATACCTAACTTTTAATAATTTTTTAAAAAAAATCAAAATTTCCAAAGTTACGAAGATCTATAATTTTTTCAAAGAAAATATACAGTAATATCAACAGAACGTAGATTCATTATTTGTTAGCTTCCAAGGGGCTATTGTTTCAGTTAACTCAAAAGTAACGAACCTGACTAATTATAAAAAAAATCTTGTTTTTGCGTATATTTTTGAAGTCTGCTTTTACCAGTAAACGAACTTAATTTTCAAAAATACGTCATAATCAATTTCCCCTGAATTTTTTTATTGGATTGAAATAAAATATATGTAATACATGTCTGATACCTGCTTTCACCACTAATGAGCACAATTTTCAAAAATACATCGTAATGAATTTCCACTAATTTTTTATTGATATGAAGTGAAACAAATATATAAATTGGGTATTATATTTACTTGTCGATTTATGTATTACCTTAAATCATATGAAAACTGGAATAAAGATATGACCGAAAATAAATAACATTATTCAGAATTTTAAGACAGCTGTGAGGCAACCATTTTGTTAGCCACCCAAGAGGCTATTGATTTAGACGGATCACTTTTAGCGTACCAGAACACTTTGAAATTTTTTTTACCACATGCTTCAATTTCAATTACAGTTTGCTTAAATATATTCAATTTAATAATTTATCTTTTCATTTCATTTTAATATCGGAAAAGTTTACTGTTGTCCATTTCTCGATATTTTATCGTTTACTTTAATTTTTATATTTAATTGAGTAATTTAATAATAATTATTAAAAAAATGCGCACCTTGGATGGCTAAATTTATTCTTCGAAAAACTTTTCTTAGAACATTTTAAATTTTTACTGTGTATTTTTTTTTTCTATATGATGAGTAAAATATCTTATATATTTATGGAATATTATTTCTAAAAATGCTACCTAAAGGAAAACCCTGAACCATCATGTCCACATTCAAATCAGAAAGAAACTTTTTGATCAAACTTTTTGATGAAAATATACTTTTATAGTTCAATAAAAAGAGAAATATGATTATTAGGCACAAGAAAAATTCCTAAGCAGTATGAATAATTTTTAAAATATGAATGTTACGCAGAGTCTTGAATTCTCTCTCTCTCGGCATTTAATTTCCTTTTGATGCCCTGGTGCCCTTAGTGGTAGCTTTTTCTACCTATTAAAAATAAGAGATAGAGAAGCGTGGAAATTTTTTTTCAAGGAGGCTTAGCAGCACAAGATCGAAGACCGCTTCCTTCTTTTATCTTCGGGAAGCGGTGAAGGCCGCAAGTTGCTCTGTCAGACTCATTGAAGCCTCGTTGTTTCAACCTCATGACGTTGTGGGTCGTCATCTTCTTGAGTTCCTAGCACACCAACAATGGAAGCGCAGCCTAGAGGTCGGGTAAATCTTTTAAAATGATTGCATTCATTAGTTAACTTGGCAATTCAGAAAAGGTATAAATTATACTATAAAAATCCTTATAAATTAATATAAAATAGTCGAATTGTTTCAATTTATTTTTTGTGCTAATTTCATATCATTTAAAGCTCCAAGCACATTAAATTTCAGATCAATTTGATGAGACATACGAGACTCGTATGTACCCTATCATTCTTTGCAACTATTTGTTTTTAAAATGAGGAATGAGATTGCTTGTCGGGATTCGCATGACAAACTGTAAGTTAATATCTATCCAAAAGCATCTGCATTTACTCTTATTAATCTTCAAGTAAGGAAAACTTTGCTCACATATATATGTGGATCCAAATATAGAGAACAGATTCCCAGAAAATTTCTTCATGCATGGAAGTTTCACAGCAGAAAATTTTTTTGTAAAAGTCAACTAAAGTCATAGCATTGAATATTTCTTTCCCGGTGTGATCTGATTGCGCTTGAATAAGTTCGAGTCTCACATCTTCAAATGCTGAGTGAGTGTCAGCAGTGATGGAATAAGGTAGAGAATTAAATTTAGGCTCAATGTACTTTTTGTATGACCTCATTCCACAGATGATCCCTAATTTTAGCAGAAACACTTTCATGTATTTTCTGTTATTCTAATAAAAGAAAATGATAAAAATTGCCTTCTCCTGCTAGCCTTGCAAATATATCTAGTTTTGCTATGAATGATTTTACGAACGCAAAGGCAATATCGGTTCGTGGCGGATTGTTTCATACTGTCTTGGAAGGTCACAAAAATCTGTTGGCAGGCAACTATTTGCCCATCCCTGGCAAAGCAGATGTTTGTAGTTTTCAGGTACAACAAGAATTAAAAAAGTCGGGTGACAAGTAAAGCCATTTAGCCACTAAAGGGTATTTTTTGAAAATTAATAAATTTGTGAGAAATGCGTACAATTTTTATGGATAGTTGTTTGCTACTGAAATCATCTTATTTCATTATAATAAATTTTGATTATTACTTTTCACTAGAATTTCCGTTTTGTTTGTACATTGGATGACGAAAGAGAATATGCTTGCATGAAATAATAATAATTATAATTACTGTATAATAGAATTTGAAAATAGTTGGAAAGCCTACGAAATTTGAAAAAGGGTTCTAGTGATTCGTGACAACTCTTTTAATCAATATTCATGAAGAAAAAAGTATTTTTAAATTACAATTTTAAACTGTTATCTATCTTGATAGCTCAAATGTTAAAGTATTTTATAGCAGTTAAAAAGTATCATTCAGATCTCACACTATCCATTAGAAGCTGTTGTAATTTAAAAGAAATGTGTGCAAGCTAATGTAATCTAATTACCTAACTAAAGAAATACTTTATTTTATACATAACGTAATGTATTCTATATTATATGCATTACGTGGTGTAACATTTTAATATTTAAACAAATTTTACGCATGTCGAGGTCCTAAGTCCTCCCATTGGTGTGGTGTGGAAGTTTAGAAATGGAGATGACAGCTTGACCGACGTTCCAAATCCCGAGGTCTGATGCCAACAGCCTCCGTGTAACTTCTCAATGCGACATCAATGAACAATCACGGTATTATATTTCCAATCAAATTATATTAATATCTAATAAAAGATCTAATTCTTATACAAATAACACAAACTTCCATTAAATTATTGCAATCAGATAGTTTAGACTATTTGTTCTTTTCGAATTTTTTTCGGTGTTAAAAATGTGAATTTATGAATAATTTTTCAGTTTTTTTAGGAAAGAAATACGTTGCAGCGTCTCTCGACGTCCGTCTAGTAATTATGCAACCCAATAATTAATAAAATTTTATTAAGAACATTTGCTTAATGACTAAATCTCGGGGTTTTAATTTATTTCTGGGAAGAAAGTGGAAGGTTCAAAAACACATCATTAGTCTTTTTTCAAAGCATTTTACAAAACATCTTAAGAAAAATTGAAATCAAGTTATAAACGAAATCACATTTTGTTAGTTCAACGAAAAGTTAATTACCATTTATTAGAGAGAAATGTTTATACACTCCAAAATTAATTAACGTAAATCACTCTAGAAATTGAAAGAAAGTTTTATTTTTATTTTCCTTGGAGAACGGCCATTCATCGTAACTTTTTATACGTAATAACTTTTAAATACGCTTCAAGAAATAATGCGATACATTTTTCCTGTTAGCTCACCCATTCCAATTTGATCTTTTCAACATATAAATTTAAAAGTGAAAAAAAATACTCTGACTAAATTATCGATGCTAAAAGCTAACAATGAAACAGAACGTTAAGTTTTCCGCACATAATTAAACTCTTTTATTCACCAGTTTCAAGTAAATCTAATTTCAAAAGTCGTTAGAGAATCAAAAAAGCAATTAGGGATTACATCATCTTCTTACTTTCAGCTTTTCTAATAGTTGCGTTTTATTAAATCCCCTTCGAGAGAACTCTGAACAGCTAAATGACATTCAAAGTAAGGGTTAACATTTGAGGTTTTGAAATTATCTTTTAAATGCCAAAATGGAAAGCTATATTCAGTGGAATGTTAATGACATTTCTATTGGTTGAATTACTTTTAAAATGGCGTAACACATCAGAAGTACCTGAATTATAAGTACATTTTGCTATTTATCATAAAAATATGTAATGCTTTATAAAACGAAAATCAAATTGTTCAACTAATTACTCTGTCCAAATTGTATACTCGACGTCTTTCTCTGGAAAATAATTTTTACGAAGGTAATAGTCTCCTCATTTGACGAAAGCGTCTGTCTTCCGAGCGGAATTTTAGATTTGGAAGCAAAAAGAAGTCGCTTGGGGTTAGATCTGGGGAGAAAGGAGTTCAAGCAGTTCAAACAATAAATCATGGATTTTCGCCATGGCAACCGAGAGGTGTGAGACGGCCCATTATCTTGCAGAAACGGAATTTTTTTCCTGGAAATCAAGCCATTGACTCGCAATTTCTGCCTTTAGAATGTCAAGTCATGATGCGTAGTATGCTCGTGTAATGATTTTTCCTGTTTGGAGATAATCTGTTATGGCAACTCTGCGAATACCCCCCTCCCCCCAAAAAATAAAAAAAGAGTCGTCATCACTTTTCCAGCCTGTGTTCTGGGTACACAATTTAGAATGAATTTGTTGTTATTCCACAAATTATTTGTTTTCATTTATAAATAAGCCTTTATAAATGCGTTATAACTGAAAAATTTGGTACTGAAATTATTGCGCCTATTAATAAAACTATCCCTCTAAGTTATTAAGATGGTTCGAGAAACACGAAAATACCTGCTGATGAAATATTACTTTCATTCAAAAATATAAATTTTTGCTTACACCACAACATAAATTAATCAAGTCGGACAATTTTAAATCGTAATGTATTTTAGTATGATAAAGAACTTTTTAAAGGCTTTAACTTATGATTGTTTTTTTAAAACAAGGTTTTTCTTAAAATCCAAAGAGTTCTATGAAATTCGCACTTTGCTTGAACGCCACAAAATTTGTATAAACAAAAATAACAAAACTTTAAGTTAACAAGAATATTTGCTCATATATTATTTATTCTTTTGATAATTTAAATAAATGTAAAAGAGGGAAACCAGTTAAAGTAATGACGTTTAGAAAACAAACTTCCACTCTAAAAGTTCAGCTTTATTCTTCGTTTGTGTCAATGACTAAGAATTAAATCTATATATCAAGCTCATTTTTCTTAAAATTTTAATATAAGTAATTATTTTAAATAATAAATTATTACGAGTAAAAAGAAAAATATTATTTTAAATTTTAATGCTCCAAAATTAAAGTTTCAATATTAACGAAAAGTATGAATTGTTTTGTAAATGAATGTTTTTCAAAATAGATGTTTGTATGATATATACATATTGAATTTCAAAAAGTTCCAGAAAACATAAGATAGTTTAAAATTTAATAAATTCAGTGACTCCTTTAGTGATGCAATTTAATGGCTTCAAAACTTAACACGATCATAGTTTATATGACTTTCAAAATTAATTTTACAAAAATAATAATTTGTTGCAAAACAGATTTTATTTAAAATTAAATGCATGTCAATCTATAATTGTATTTGACATTCAAATTGTGAATGCGGCTCCTATTTCTGTCTTCAGTGTTAAAAATCTCATAACCACGTGTTTATAACCTTCAAAATATGTTGAAGCAATGAGGATTAAAGTAAATTATCTGTCTTTAACACTGCATGCACTTTTGGATTCTGGCATATATTACTCTGACAAAGTGCGTGTTAATTTATTAGACTTTTTCCCATCTTTTAACTCGTCTTTCATTTTTTTTTACTGGAGCGAACAATAATTGCAACACGCTATAATTTGCATTTCCTAACTTCGGTCGCAACAAGTACAGAAGAATGAAAGAATAAAGTTAATGACACAAAATGTTTTTCTTTCAATTTTTTCTCTCTTTAAAACTTTTTTTCTTCTTTTCTTTTAAATATATATATATATAATTTTCAAAATAATATATATGTATATATAAAGTTTTCAAAACATTTTGTATGTATATATATATACATACATTTTATTTTAAAAATTTTTTTTCATGCTAGAGTGTGCGTGGAATGAAAATCAATATCAACTAAAAGAATAATGACAAATGATAATTTGTATTTGTAAGTCTTCAGGATGACACCCAGATAGCACAATTCAGACAATAACTGATACACAGCACTTGCACAATTCAATGATTCGGATACAGGAACAAAATACACATTAAGTACAGTCACAGTTATTACACAGCACTGTTAGGCTCACCAGCTTATCGCTCCTCACTGAGAAGAACCACCTCAGTAATATTCTGAACTTCCAGTTCAGGCTCCGACGATTCCCAGCAGACACAAGTTGCTTCTTTGAAAATTCACCTGACATGCCTCACTTCAAGTGCCAACAGCGTTAAATTGATCTCTCGATAGATCTCCTTAACAGTCTCGAAACCCAGACTCTCCGTCACAGTTCCGCTAAATTCAGGCCGAATCTCCATGAAATTCACTTGGCCACGATTCTAAGATTTGTCTACATAGCAGACTCCACAGACAAACTGATTCCGTGCACAGACCGATCCCTCACACTGTAGCTCTCGTCTTGTTTATATCTTACTGGCCAGACGTGACGTCATATATAAAAATTCACAAGAGGTCCATGCAATTTTTTTTTTCGTTTAGATTCTTGCACCTTCGAGATCTTTCCATTTATCGCCAATGTCGCCAAGTTTCTTGTCAAGTCATCAAAAGGTTGCAAAATCGGACGCCAAGGTGAAGGAGACAATGGCTTAAACTCACTTTTGCCGATGGGTAGCATCTCTCTATATTTATCTTTTCCGTTATAAGAGAAACGTTGAAAGGAATATCAACTCACGTTCGAAACAATATCTTTTTTCATAAAATCACTCAATCGAGTTGTTTGCTGATTTTTTTTAAGTAAACACGTTTCATTTGGGATATACAGATTAACTAAATCATATAAATTGATGTACACAAAAATTTAATTTTTTTTAAATGTTTTGGAACTTTTGGAAAGTATATAAATATGTATACATTATTTTTAATGAATTACATTAAGTTAAGGAAAATAAATTTTGCTTCTTTTATTTATTGTAATTTTTATTTTTTTAAATTACTTTTTTGAAAGAGAACTTTGGCTTGTATTTGGTTTTTTTACCTTTTTGGTCTAAAATAATTATGCTGAGGGCGAAGGTTCGGATCCATAATTCTAGTTAAAGCACTTATTCACAATCCCAAGCCTGGAACATCCTTTTAAATTGCTTTTTACCTGCATTTCTGAATTATATGCCTTATTTTTTTTTTCTTGATTCGTGCTATGTACGTTTTGATAATGTTTTTACCTGTTATGTTCATTGCTATAATTGAAAAATTTTACTGGTAGCATTATCATATTTTGAATGCAGTTTAAGTGTTTTATTTCATATTTACATATTAATTTTTATTTATTTTCCTTACTTTTCATTCTATTACAAAAATATTTACAATGTTTAGTTATTAACCTAGAAATAAAAACATTCTTTAATAAATTAAATTTAATGTTTAAATTTGATTAATTTATTTTTACTATATTTTGGTAATAATTTATTAGTTTATATATATATTTATTTCGTGTATCTAATGGATATTATACTATATATATATATATATATATATATATATATATATATGTAATGATTTAACTTTTAATTCAATAATTACCCTAAATAATAAATTAACATTCTATTCTATCTCATTCCCTAATACAAAAGTAAAGAGTTCATTCTTATTTCCTGATCCCCTTCCAAAAGTATCCTATAATTTATTACATCACGCGCTCTTGAAAAGGATTAATTCTGCTTAAACTAATTATAAATCTATCAAAAACAATCCCTTTTTAATTCCCTATCTACTATATTTCCCTGGAATCCCCTTATTCTTACCACGTGCTTATGACGTTTGATGGGAATTTTCCCTAGTATATAAGCAAAAACGCAACGAAAAACTCTCTCTTTTTTATACTACGCTTGCTCTTTTTCATACAATTGTTCTGTTCTTACCAAAATGATGTAACCAAATACTACGTAATGAAAATGGTCTCTCTCTCACAGCTTTAAATAAAAGTAAAAAGTCACTAAGCCTCGACTGTTATTGATAGTATGTTACTTTACAAAAGTCTATAGGAATAATGTTTACATATATATATATATTAAATTCCAACACCAGGAAGGAATGATCTGACGAACATATATTTATACGATGCAGTAAGGGGAAACAACATTTAAAGCACTCTACAAAAGTGAAGTTGTGTAATAGATTTCTCATTCGGAAAGTACTTTGTGAGGTCAGAGATTGTTCAGAATATCGTGCAATGCCTCGAATAAGAAGAAATGTCTACCAGCAAGTGTCGGTATTCGATAGAGGCAAGATCTTTGCCTATCAAGAGTATGGATTATTGTTCCGTGATATCACCCATCACATTAGTTGAAATCCAACCACTATCATGCGAATATGGAATCAATAGGTTGCTGAGATTCATAATGATCGGCATGCAGGATCTCCTTACCCTCCCATATCTAACGCCTGAGAGGACAAACATATTCGGAGATTGGTCCTGCAATACCGTACACACTCATCAAGAACCATTTGTCAGGAAATGGGCTTGTTTACACCACGCCCAATATCCATTCGTACGGTGCAACGACGTTTGCAGCAGCGTGGACTGTCAGCACGGTGACCATTACTTCGACTTTCCTTGACAATGCAGCAGCAGAGAGAGAGACGATGACTCTGGTGTGTCGAACGACAAAACTGGATACAGAAGTGGCACAATGTCGTCTTTTCAGATGAGTCCCGGTTTTTCGTGCGGTATTCTGAAAGCCGTATACGTATGTGGAGGTTCCGAGGAGACCACTCGTCGCCTGCTTATATTCGAAACGGCAGTCGAGCTCTGTATCTGGTGTGATAGCTTGGGCAGCCATTGGGTACACAACACGCACATCTCTAATTCAGATCAACGATAATTGGAACTCAGATTCGTACATTTATGGTGGTTGTGGTCTATCTTCGCGGCCGGCCAAATGCAATCTTCCAATACATAGAGTATTCGATTGTTGCCCTGGTCTGTGCGGTCTCTATATCTGTCACTCACTGAAAACATCTGATCATGGGGTGCTGAGAGATTTGCTCACTACCCGTCTCCAGCTAATACGGTTGATGAAGTGTGGCATAGTCTTGAAGCAGCATGGAATGCATTGCTCGTTTCTGTCATCCACGCCTAGTTCAACTCCATGCCTAACTGTGTATGGACGATTTTATCTGTCAGGTGTGGCAGCTATTTCTGCTAATTTCGCACCCTTCTATACCCGCAAACTGCTTGGAAATTTAATCATTTTGTCTTCACGCTATATTGTTTGCATACAAGAAGTATCTCTTTTGTGATTGTTTTCCTTCCTTATGTTGCAATTTCCATGGCCAGTAGTATATAAATATATATATATGTGTGTGTGTATCTATGTATATATATTATATATATGCATATATTTATTGTTTTTTATATATATATATAACAAATAGAGTTCAGAAGGGTTACTTAATAAATATGTATGTGTGTAAGCTAAGAATAAACTTCAAAAGTGAAGCAAAATTAATTTGACAAGAATCAAAATGTAAAATGAAAACAAGGAAATTGATGAATATCATAATTAGAATAGTGAAAATATAATCTTACTGAGGCACACAAAGAATAAATCAAGGAAAAGATAGATAAGAGAATGAAATAACACTCGACATTAAAAGAGATAAAATTTTAAATAAAGGAATTAAATTCTTTTAAATTTCGGGCTCAGGACAGAAATGCGTAGTTTGCATGTATTATGGGTAGAACTGTACAACTCAATTTAATTACTTAACCACAGAATTGTTAAATCTTGGATTCAAATAAAAGTCAAAAATTAGAAAAAAAAAATCTCTAGAAAAATAGAAAGGAGGAGGGGGAACCCAAAGAAATCGTAATCCATTTTATCTATGTTTAAATAATCCATTAAATATTAAAGTACATAATTTACATGCGTTCTAAAATGATGAAGCATAAACAAAGTAAAAAATTATTTTATTCTTACCTACCCCACCCCCAAAACATATTCTTTACATAATCTTCTGATCCAATACGGCACTTTTCACTACTTTAACCTTTTTTTTTATAATTGTTGGATTACTTGATTTTAGGAAATAACGAACGGAAACAATTTATAAAACCCAATTATTTCATTGCACAGAACAATTCTTTTTTTTTTTAACAAGAAGACATAATTATGAATACATAGATTATATTAAAATATTTAATGCACTATTCAACGAATACTTATAAATAATTAAATTTATAAGTGTAATAATAATCGTCTCTTTTATCGTAAATTTTATTAATAATTTTATTATCTATAATTTTAAATTTTAATCTGAATATTTTCTTTCAGATTTGTTATTATGAATTTAAATTGAATTTAAATATAAAGGGAAAAGAAATAATTAGTTTTCAGGATTCTTATTATAATTCATGATGAGTAGAAAATCTATATACCTATAAATGATAAAATTATTTTATATGTGTAAATTTGTTCAAAAAAGTTTACGTAAATATTAGCCAAACCATTTTACTTGCAGGATATTTAGTTTGTTTATATTTTTTATTATTAAATTTAATATAAATTTCTCTAACTACAAGATCATCTAATGAAAAATAAACTTTTCATAAGAAATAAAATCATAACAATAAATAATTTCTTCTACCTTTACTGTATATCACTTTTGTCTATTGAATTAAATAGGTCTTTTAAATTGTAGCTATCAATGACAAAAATATCTGTTTAGATTTCATATTATAAATACATCTAAGATATTTTTAATAATTGCTGTCTTATTAAATTTATGAATAGTATTTTTAAAAAGATTTTGTAATTATTTACCAATTTTATAATGTAGATATTAAAACTATTAATAAGCACCCTAAATTTAATGGGTTTATTAAGAAATATTGGATTTATTCAGATCTGTGCGCATTTATTATACTTATGTGCAGTTTTTTTTAATTAATAGCTTTAATTCTATTATCAATTTCTTAGATACTAATAAATTATTTTCCAAATAAACTTGCTTATTTATATACTTAGCAATAACTTAATTATAGCAATAATTGAAAATAATTTCATGATTACCAAGAACTTTGTCAAAACGTAACATATAATCAAATCTTTTTTTTAATTCTGTAATTTGTTTTTCTTTAATTCATAAATTTTATAACTTACTTTATATTACTAATATATTTATTAATGCAATAATACACAGCTCAAAACAATTAAGAGATATTTTAAGTCTTATATAAAATAAAGGTATAAGTGAAATTTTTTTTTGCAGAAAATGGAAGAAGAGAGTCACAAATGCAAGTTTTTCTCATTTTCAAAATTCGTAGTATGCAAATTTTGAGTCTGACGTCAAAAACGACATTTTAGCGGCTGCGAATGAAATTTGCCTTTCAACTTAACGAAAGACAAAGCGGAAAAGAATGATCGACATTCAATAAGAGTGTTGTTTCGATGATTACGATGTCTCAACGAAGACATTTAACCGATTCAGAAGCCTGGAGAATTGTTGGACGGTTAGAGGGGGGCCAAGCACAAGTCGAAGTAGCAGAAGCTACTGGAGTTGCCCAAAGTGTGATTTCTAGAATATGGAACAGTTTCTTGGAGACTGGAAGTGCCGGCCGAAGACTAGGGTAAGGTCGAAGACGTGCAACTAAGTCCAATGAAGATAGATATTTTACACTAACGGCTCGGAGACACCGAAATATGAATGCACTCTTCTTCAGCAACACCTTCGCTTGGCTACTGGCACTACTGTCCGAAACCGGCTTCACACTGTAGGACTGTATGCTCGCCGACCAATGGTACGTGTTACACTAAGAGCAAGGCACCGCTCGGTTGCTCCAGTTCACATGCTCGGTTGCCCGTAGGTAGTGGGCATCCGAGCATGTGAACTGGAGGAAAAATGAATGCCACAATGTTCTTTTCTCTGACGAGTCCCGTTTTCCTGTTCATCCTGATGACAGGGGTATTTTTATCTGGAGGTATCGTGGCGTTAGAAACAATCCTGTGTTCGTGCTTGGAAGTTTCAGATATGGAGGAGGTAGAGTGATGGTCTGTGCTGGCATCTCCATTGATGGGCACACCAATCTGTACATCATTAGAAATGGAGCTCTGACCGGTCGCTGATATAAGGATGAGATCTTAAGACTTTTTGTAGTCCCGTACGCTGCAGCAATTGGAGATGACTTCATCTTAATGAATGGCAACTGCAGGCCACATCGTGCCAACTTAGTGGGTGACCTCCTTTCCGAGGAGGGAATCGTACGAATGTGAGGGCCAGCATGTTCTCCGGACATGAAACCAATAGAACACGTTAGGGACATTCTAGGCCGAAGAGTTGCTGGCCACCTACCCCCCCCCCCGAACTCTCCAAGAACTGGAAAGAGCTCTTCTGGAGGAATGGGATAGAATACCCGAGCTCCTCATAAATAGCCTCATTGACTCCATGCCTCAAAGGTTTTTCAGCTTTGCTGGTCGTCCGGGGAAACCATACCCCTTACAAAAAACTTTTTCTTTCAAGTAAATACTCTTTTCTATTCGTTTTTTCTCGAATGCACAAACTGTGTTTTTTTTTTCCTTTTGTGTCCAAATGCTAAGTAAAACGCATTTTTTTCTTATATAGTCTACCACGTCTGTCGATCCTGTATCAATCATATAAACAATTCCCCAGCCTCTTAATCCACCCAAACCTCAATATCCTTTAATTTTTTTGAGCAGTTTATAATGCTTGCATATCCTGCATTAAATGCTTCTATTTGTGAACTATATTTAACTGCAAGATTACTCTGATTCAATTATTAACTTCATCATAAATCTTTCTCTTAATGCATATGAGTGCTTCATGGCAACAAATCCATAACATTCCTTGAAAATACAATTCTTTGTATCTTTAGTATTATCATAATAGAAAACAAATCTGTTTATTGTTTGCTGCACCTAAAAGCTTTTATAACTGTAATACTTTTAATTTTACAAAAAAATGTTTACGTTTTTCACAAATATTATTAAAATCATTCCTATTGAAAGATTTATTCATGAAGTATAAAATTCAATAATCTTTACAATTATTCTCTTTAATATTGTCTTTATTCTCTAAGTTGAGTAAAATCTTGAATAATTATTATGTATTGACATAATATTTTATTTTAGAATTCTCATTTTTTCATTCTTAAATCATGAATAAATTATTATATATCTTTAATACTATGATTATTTTCAAAATTATTATTTAAATCACGAATATTTTTATTACTTCTTTATTTGAGCCTTTTCTTTTACATCTATGACTTTTAACTTTTAAACCACCCCATTAATATAAATCACTATTACAATTTTTGTGAACAAATGTTTTGGGTAAAAGAATGTTTTTTCACTTTAAAAATGGTTCGGTGGACAATTTTTTGTTTCAAAGAATGTTTTTTCACTTAAAAAAAATTGCTTGGTCGAGAACTGTTCGTTTCGAACAAAGAGGTCATAGCCCAGAGAGATGCCTATTTTGAGGACCTTCCCAAATCTTCCTTTTTAGATAGCTTAAAAAAGTTTGAAAAACGCTCGTAAAAATGAATAAAGCTAAAAGAAGATGAAGTTGAAAAAGTTTTCACCCAGCATTACTCGCGCAATAAAAACAAACAGAATTACTTGCGCATAATATCTCACACCCATGCAAGCTTACTTCTGTTTTCTACCTCGGAATCCTTGCAAAAAAGATAAAAAAAAAAGCATTAAAATAGCAGAATTCAATTGTATATATAAATATATATTTACAAATAAAATTTACATTTAATTTTCACATTTTCTGCAAATACATGCCATGTGTCCTATGCAAGCATAAAAGTAGAAGACATACCCTGTGTTCCATGAATATGTGTTTTTTAAACTTTTCACAAATAAATTTAGCTTTTCTGTCCTTTTTATAAGAGCATTTATCACCTCCAGTCTTTTGACTTTTTTAGCAGATGGTGCGATGTCTTCAGAGAAGGATCTTAGTTTTTCTTTTACGTTTCTTGGAAGCATTGCCTGTTGACTCCCATTTTCTTTTATTCTTCTACAAGCATGAATCTCAAACAATTTTAATATAAGTGTCTGGTTTGATTTTGAGTGAGGGGTTTCTTCGCAGATAACAAAAGGATGAGAGCATTTATCGCTGCAACTTTCAACAACGCCAAAAATATAACCTTGGGGCAACAATTGCATTTTCTAGCTGTAGAATATGTTAAGGCGGCCATTTCTTCAATGACATCAACTGCGGCTTTAGTTAAATTATAAAATGTGATGATTTCATGTTTTTTTCAATTCTTCTGTAGATGGATATATTGCATCATCATTATGTATTTCTGAAAGTAAAACAACATTCACATTTTTCTTGGGTTGTGTATCACACAATTGTTTCTTTTTGGAAACAAAATATGAGGAATAAATTATTTCTGTTCCTTGAAACCAAAGATGTTGAAGGAATTTTTTTTTCTAATGGTTCCACCACACAATAGTTAATATTTCCTGCAAAAGCTCCTGTGGCAGAGGGTAAGATGTATACTAGTAATTAACTGTCAAATTACGCCCTGAGTTATAAAGTGGTTCTAGTGAACATTTTACAACACTACTTGGATTATTATCTACTTCAAATGGCTCTTTTAGTTTACATAGTATTCCAGAATATCTCAATTCCGGTGCCATCTAATGCCCAGAAATCTCTCACGTTTACATGTGGTGATTTACGCACGTATGTACACTGAAAATATATGATAATCCAATAAATGCTTTTCTTTCAGCTTCGTTTGTTTCTGTAGAATCTCTTTCTCGTGAAAAACGATCAGTTATTGATACAATAAAAATATTTGTGCATTTTACTACAGTTTGAATCGATTCAGGAATGTTAAGTAAATTCCCTGCTTCTATATCAGATGTGGCATCTTTTGAAATATAAGTTTCCAGGAATTTTTGTGATAGTGTTTTTTGAAGATACTCTAACGTTTGGACGGATATTCTCTTTTTTCCCAGCTGTTTCTTTATCCCTTTGTTTAAAGCAATTCTTATCGCATACTCTACATCGACATCTTCTGAATGTGAATCAATTTTTGCAGCAGAATCATGAATACTGTTGTATTCCTCGTCTTCTAGTTATTCATCACCATCGTTAAATCTTTCTGCATCCGAAGATAATGTATCCAATAAATGTCTTAAATACTGAATTTCTTCTTCAAAATTCAGAAAATGTGCCATATCGAACAAGCAATTAGAAACGTATTCATGTTTTTAAAACTATAACGGAAAAGCTCGTGCAGGGTATGACATACCCGGAGAGCTGATAAACAAATATTTATTTTTATAATTCTCTCTCTGGTTCTTTCCCTTCAAGGTTTTGGAGTCAGCTACAAGAGGAATTACCTATTTTCCAAAAAAGGGTAGGAAGAAATATTGAAAAAAGAAGGGAGGGGAGTATGTGATACCCTGTGCGACTAATGCCGGGTTAAAGAACTCTACCTAAACTAATTTGTTTTTCTATCTTTTTCTAAGGACTTATAGAATGACTTTCGTAAGTAGCATCCGTTATATTTCATTTAGTTTTTTATGAAGAATATTTGTCTATATTTATTAAAATACTGAAAAATCATCCTTATATATCAAATATGGTTTTTGTATTTATGAACAACTTATAGTATGTTCACGATTTATGAGACATTCTTCAAACTAAAATCTTTATACCCCAGAGATAATTTTTTTGGAAAACGGATTCATCAAATTACCACTGTTAATCTCTTGGCTGAATTTCATGGCTTTGATTTTTTTTGAATAACAAAACCGCAACTTATAAATTAATTCTAACGATTTTCGACATGGAAAATATTTTTTTTCTCCTTTAAATACTTATGGGGTTCATTGGTAATACGGTTTATTCAGTATTCATGAACAGAATAAAATATACCCATAAAAGACGCAATAAACATCTAGTAAAATAGAACGAATGGAATAAAACACGACCCTTTTGAAAAAAGTAATATCCCTAGAATGGGCTCAAGTCCAAGGAGAAAAACCCTGAAAGAATCTTTCTATACATATTATACCAATACAAAGCGTTAGACTAAAGAAAACAGCTGTTTTTTCTGTCCGGTGATGCATGGAGTAGATGCGAGGACATTTGCACCCTCTCTCGACGTAAATGGGGGTCAGCCGCTTTTTTGATTTCCCTCATCCGTTACCCCGACGGAGGTCTTTGTGTGGCAGTCGGCCTCTCTCGAGTTCATGATGTGTTTTGATAGCAACTATCGGATGCTGATAGAGAATAGGGCACAGAATGAATGTTTGACGAATTGTCAATTTCTTTTCTTTCGTATATTATAATTTTGTTTTGACATTTTATCGCTTTCATTTTTAATGTGTCTCTATATCTGCAGAAGTAACATTTTTGTGCATAGTGAAACGCTATTACCATCTCATTTTTATTTGGTATATTTTTAGTTAAAGAATATCATTTTGAATTTAAGAATAGTTGTGATCGCATTGTGGTTAGTGCAATGCAGAGAAAACGGTAGGAATCAAGGCGATTAACTTCTGAGCACAAAAGAGAGCCATAATTTCAGATAAATTATTAATTTACTTAACTAAGATTCTGGTATTGTCAGGAACACAATATACGTTAAAACGCCTGTATTTTTACTTGGGGAAGAAGATATGTTTTAACAGATGGCTGTTATGGTGGCTGACCTTTCTTCCGGTTTTACGTTGAACGGTCTTAAATTCAATAATGATTAGAAGACTAGGGATTCTGATTCTGAACGATTCCGATGGATTCTTTCTTACTCGAATAACGCGGCCGTTTATAAAACTGAGTGCAATTCTCGCCAAATCCATGAAATATTACCATAACAATCTAGGAGTGATCAATACTGACTCATTGTATTTAAAGAAGATCCGAATTTTTGTATTATGAACTCCGTATCGGATCCATTAGAAGGTCCAGTGGATGCAACAGATTAAATTGATTAATCGTATCGAGTAACAAGTGTAAAAAATAATGTTATTCATTCAAGCATCGCACGGATTGCCTAGCTAAAAGGCTTTGGATTGATTTAGGCTGCTATTACTGGATCACGTTGTGTAACTTAAATCTTAAATAACGTATACATATATCAATTGTGTGTACTTGAATATTACTTAGATTTTATTTAATTACGTTAATAAGGAAATATCAAAATGGGAAAAGTATTTTGTTACTTTGAAATCTCTGTCTGAAGACATAAAGATACCATCAAAGCTTTATCTCACTTTCTTAGTTTTCATCCCATCAAATATGAGGATTGAAGGGTAACATTAAGCCAATACAAATAGGGTGAACCAAAAAAAATGAACGAATAATAATTGAACTCGTGTATTACATATTTGAATCAATTTATTAGCAATCAATCAATTACAAGAAAATCAGCAATTATACTTCTTTTTCATAAATTTATAAATTATCCGCATATTTTATTGTACAAATGATGATCTCAATAGTATGGAAATACAGTACTTTCATTAAACTTATCAAACTTTCAATACTATTCTTGAATGGACGAGATAAATTATATTAGAAAAAAGAGAGACGTGTTCTTTGAGCAGAAGTGTGATTTAAAAATATTTTATAAATAAATATTTAATTGCTCCATAAGTTCATACCCATTCCTTTGAATTCCCCATTTAATGCACCTCCTTGAAATTGTTATAGTTCCAAATATATATTTTTCCGACATATATAGAATAGATTGATTAGTTTTATTAACGTCGCACTAGAATCAACACGAGGGCTATTGGCGACGGACCTCGACATTTTGAGCCTCGGTCAAGTGACGAAGACACGACACCTGAGTTGGCACCTCCCTCTCAAAACTTCATCCCCATGCCAAAGAGAGGACGTTGTGAGCAGTGACAGATTTAACGTGCATCACGGACGGATCTTTTGTGGCATCAAGGCTTAAACTCACGACCCGCCGAAAGCCATCGCTCACGACAATGGCCACTAAGCATAGAATGGAAGAATAGAAGTGATTTAGAACCCATTTAATCGATGTCATTGTAATTTTGTCACACTTTTAAATATCAGAGCAAATTCTTATATTTGTCATAAAATCAATTGTGAAGAAAATTGCTCGGAAAGTCAAGTCCCATTTTGATGAGTGCTTTTACTATTTCAATAAATATTTTTATGGAATTAACTTTCTACTCTAACTATGCTACTATTAACCACTTAACTTTCCATTATTATTTTAAACATTTAAAATTGGCATTTATTCTAATAAAATGCCAATAAATTAAGATTCAATTTATTCTATTGAATTTGCCGCTGAAGACTTTGCATGTCTTCAAAACTCTAATGTAGCCTATAATTATATCTTCAATACATTTTTATATAGTTAATCAAATTACTTAAATTTAAATTGTTGAAATAGATTAACATGGATTACTAAATTTTTATGGCTGGAGCATAGTTTGGTGTGAAAACTAAAAAAAAATGTCTACTTTCTATGAAAAGTGAATCATTGACTGTCAAAGCACAATTTGAAGTACATTACATTAAATTGACCGAAATCTTTAGAGCGCAGTAAATGATAAGTTGCAGGAAATACGTGTAAGTTAAATTTATATATTATGAAATACGAAATATTTGAGTAATTGCCTTTAATGAACATTTCTTCAAATGCAAATTTAAAACGAAATGGTTTTGATAGTAATCAATAAAAATCAGCAAAGCTATTGATTAGAGATATGGTGTAAAATTTATAGTTATTTGGTAATTAACTATTAACTAACACAAGTATAGGTTTGAATATGTAAAGTGTGTATAAAGAATTCATGAATTCCAGATAATGAGTATTTAATTGAAGTCAGCAATTTATATATATTTAACAAAGCGACTGAGGGTTATGGAAAATTTTGAAATATTGATATCAAGATATTTTTAATGATATAACACATTAGCATAGACATTTTCTTATGATTGATGTGGGATGTAGTGCAACAAAGGCCACTAACCCTGTCTAAAAACATTTATTTGCATAGAAATACAGTTATAAATAAAGAGCCAGTATTTCTAGATGAAACCCATGGTAGTATGCAATATATATGCAATTTTAAAGGGTTGACAAAAGCAGAATAGTTAATATACTATGAGGTTGTTCATACATTCATTATGTAATAAAAGTAATATTTTTTCAACTTTATTATAAAATATTAGTGTTTTGAAAAGCACTAGATAAAAAAACCTTTTAATCAGTAGTACATCATGATATTAAATAGATCCTTTAAATAGGGCAGGTGATGACATACGTAGATAATGGGTTTCTGCTTGTGGAGATGAGTTCAAGGCCTTACCATTAAATTACCAGCAAAATATCGTATGGATTGGTCACTTGCTCTATAATTTTGAGAACTATAATTTTAAAAAGAGTAAAAATACTTGAATAAATAATAGTGGTTTCTAGGCCTTAGCACAGGTTAATCAAGTGGAGATCCTTTCACCTTTTTGTTCTTTTGGTGTACATTCAACTTCCGCTTTTGCAATTTTATTCACGATCATTAGGCAATCAACTTGCAAGTTTGGGGGATTAATTAAAATAATCTTCTGGATATTATTAGGTAGCCCTTCAGTTAATGCTTAAAATCAATTTGGTATCAAATTTTATTTCCCATCTTGTTTTAACATCATTTTGGTATCATTCACCTATGGATCTATAATTATTTGTGGTGACCTTCATGAAATACTTGAGAGTAGTACAATTCCATTTTAAAACATTTTCACTGAAAATTGAAGATATTTTTTTCCTTTTATTTATTCCTAAACAATTGCTTATATATCGGAATATATTAGATTTAGATATCAATGAATTTCTTTTTACCTTCCATTCAATGTCTTTATTGGATTCTAGATACCATTGATCGAAATATTGAAACCAGGCATTTATATTCATTATTGATTCAAAGCTAATATGTTTAAGTGAAAACAAGTGTTGAGTTTCAAGGTCTACATTCTATTTGTATCGCTTGTTATTGTAGAATTTTCATCGTTCTCTTTACAACTAACTGTATCATTTTGTTGTTTTACTTCGTCATTCATTTTGGAAAGGAAATCATTAACTTTATATTAAATGTTTGATGAAATAAAAACTATTGCAAACATATTTCCTAAATCATTCACTAATTTAACATCAAATAAATATTTTTTTTAAAAATATTTCAGAAAAATCAAACAGTTTAATCACAGAATTAATAATGCAACTTTATGTACCACATAATAATTATTTAAATGGAATAAACTTAAAATTTGGACATATACAGTAGACAATACTTAAAAGATGGCAACATAATACCGGTGGCTTAGAAATTTTCAATCAATTTTACATCAATAAAATTTAGAGAAAAATAATGCTTAGAAATTAAATACGCTCATGATATTTAATAATTGAAAGGTTTTTCTATTATATTTTGACTGTATTATGCCTTGTTATGTATTGGAAAACAAAATTTACTGTTTAAAATTTAGATCGATGAAACTTGTCAATAGAGTTATATAAAAAGTTCTTTATATAACATTCATTAACTGTATAACTTATTAAAATTAGAAGAAACTAAATTCTTATAATTGACATTATTGATTTTCTTTATGTTATTTAAATAATCTATTATTAAAATTTCTGGATATTTTTCTTCTTAAATGTATAAACAGTTGCGTGTAAATTGGTTCTTTTAAAGAGATTTGTTTTTTGCAAAACAATTCTATTTCCGGTATTCTTGGAACACATTAACTTCGTGCTATCATTATCGTAATTATGGAAGCTGAAGAGTTTGGATGGGAAAAAAATCAGGAATTAGAGAATTATTCAGTACAAGCGGTATTAGACTTAAACATGTAATGATGTTTCAAACAAGGAAATACAACTAAATATTCATTATTCAAGAAATTTATGTCAGTAAAATGTTTCTAGAACTTCTTGGTTTTCGAAATGCCATTTCATTTTCAGCAATTTATGGTTCTTTCTAACGCAGCTCTAACTTCGTTGAAATTTATCCTGAAAATTACTAACTATGCACATACATGGAAAATAAACTTTTAATTTTTTTTAAATCCTTATGATTTTAATATGTGGACATTGATTTCAAGTCATTAATTAAGAATTTCTTTTGGAATAAAAATTGTATAATTTTGTAAAAAAATAAAATTCCGTTTTACTTTAAATTGCAATTTGAATTGAGACTTCAGTGTAATTATACTCGTATAAAATAGAGTTAGCATATGTATTTGTTAATACAAGATAGTGCACTAAAATGCCTTTTGAACGAAGAACTACCATGTTTAAATTTGCATATTGTCTCAGTGTCTTTTGTTTTGTAATTTTAAGAGAAACAAGTGCTTCTCTTTATTGTTATTTTTCTCGCCAAAATGTCAGTGGATTCACAACAGAAGAAGAAACATTTCTTCTACTCACAATGATGCTTCAGAATTCAAGAAGAGTTATAAGGTCTGAACTCGTCAACGAATTACAAACTCATCTACAAGCGGATCGTCTATAAATTAACTTTATGAAATAGCTGCTTCATTTTCTTAACATTAAGTATTCATGATTATTCAAGATTTTCTTTTCAAAGCTTGACTGTTGCAGTGGCTGAATTTACAGTGTTCAGAGTTTAATCATCTTCAAGAATTGATGTGAACATCGGATCAGTTCCAGTTGGAATCCCACCCCCCTCGAATTCTCTATAGTATGGCATGTAGATAATATACTGCTGTTTGTAGAAAATGCAACACCATGAAAGAATCATCAGAATCAAATGAAATTTAATGCAGAAACGACTTGTACTGATACAAATAAATGATGAAATTTTCAAAACAAAAGAAACAAATTAAGCGTCCGAAATCAGTATTTGGTGCAGCCACCATGCGCTGCAATAAGTGCTGCTATACGACGTGGCATGGAGTCAAACAGATGTTGAATATCTGCTTGAGGAAGAGAATTCCATATCGCTTGTATGCGCAACCAAAGTTCGTCTTTGGAAACTGCAGGACGCGGATCACGAGCGAGACGCCGACCAACCATATCCCACACGTGCTCAATAGGCGACATATCCGGTGAATAAGCAGGCCAAGGAAGAAGTTGCATGCGTTGTGCTGAACAGAAGTCTCGAACAGTCCGCGCAACATGTGGGCGTGCATTATCCTGCTGAAAGATAGCTCCAGGGATGCCTTGAAGGAAAGGAACGACTTCGGGCTGTAGCACTTCCCGGACGTACCTGTTGCTATTGAGATTACCCTCAATTCGTATCAAATTGGATCGTCCATGATACGAAATCGCACCCCAGACCATAACTCCGGGTGTTCGACCACTATGTCGTTCAATAATACACTCAGGAAGGCAGCGTTGACCGGCATAACGTCTAACACGAACACGGCCATCATGGGTCCACAAATTGAAGCGTGATTCATCTGAAAAGACAACTTGGTGCCAATCAGCTCGCCTGTCTCTGTGCTCAAGAGCCCACTGCCGACGCAGCCGTCGATGATTCGCCGTGAGGGGAATCCTGTATAAAGGCACCCTTGCACGCAATCCACGGCGCAGCAGACGACGACGAATTGACGAAGCCGACAATTGTACACCTGTAGCAGTAGACCAACGTGCTGCCAGCTGCCTGGAGGAAGCTGTGCGATCATTCACCGCCATGCGGAGCAGGTGTCGATCATCGCGCTCTGACGTCACCTTCTGTCGTCCAGTGCCTGTTTTTCGAGTTGTTCGGTGCTCGTCGGTCCACTGCTTCCAAACTCGCATCACTGTGGAACTGTTCCGCTGCATACGAGCTGCTATTGCGCGATAGGAAAATCCTCCTTCTCGAAGGCCGATTATCCTCCCTCGTTCAAACTCCGTAAGTTGCTTGAATTTCTTATTCTTCCGTCGTGGAGGCATACTCAGGTCTCACTAAACGTTTGCCACTAACAAATAATCATAGACTTTTTTCAACGTCCCGCTACAGCACTTTATTTATACGCTTTCAGCATCAATTCAGAGGGCGCTGCGCGCGCCGCGCAAGCGCGATGGCTCTGAAACTTTATTAATTTGCATAATATCCTATAATTGACATTTGCTGCGAATTTCATTTGATTCTGATGATTCCTTCATGGTGTTGCATTTTCTACAAACAGCAGTTTAGCATTCGGTCACTAACTTTTACATTTGAAATTAGCGGGCAATTTTTTTCCCTCTTACGAACGATGTAGCGATTTTCTTTGTATACGACGATAGTCTGAAAGGTTTCCGACCTTAACGTAAAGATGGAAGCACTCGTCAATGAAAGTTAGGTAATGTGGTTGTGCATCTTCTGACAGATACTCACAAAAATGTCTGCCATTTTGGACGTGAAGCTGTTGCTTGATAATCGTTTGAACGAACTGATGTGAATGTTTTTGTGAAAATGGAAAAAAATCGAGTATCAAGCTAAAATAAATACTTTTTTTGAAAGGCAATATGCCTACTCAAATCAAAGATGATTTGGAAGATGTTTATGGGGACTCTGCAACATTATTTACAATCAAGAAGTTTTGGGTAGCTGAATTTAAACATGGCCATACCAGACTGGGAGACGATGAACTTTCGGGACATCCAAATCTGCACCCACTGAGGATAACAACGCTAAAACTGACCAAATGGTACTGGACGACCATCGAATTAAAATGAGAGAGATAGGAAAGCCTATGAATATGTCCATGTATTTGCCATGTATTGAATCAAGATTTAGGCACGAGAAAGCTTCCCACAAGTTGGGCGCCGCGTTAGCTCACGCTAGACCAAAAACGTTTTGTAATGAACATGTCCAACGCCTTGTTGGTGCAGTTTAGGCACATTAAATCAGATTTTGGGAGTCAACTAATTACTGTAGAGGGAACTTGGATACACCCTTATACAGTCAAAACAGTGAACTGCGAAGGGACAATCGGCTCCAAAAAAGCAAAAACTGTTTTTTAGGCTGGAAAAAATGATGGCGATTGTATTTTATGATAGTCATAGTCTTAATCGATTATCTTTAAACCAGAGAAAAACCATTACATGAGCATACTACGTATCATCACTTGACAAGCTGAAAGAGGAAAATTGCGGAAAATGATCACATTTTCAAGAAGAAAAAAATATTCTGTTTCACCAAGAGAATTTCTCAGAGGTTGCCATTGCCAAAGTCCACGAAACACGGTTTGAACCTTTTGCTGCTTACTCACTAGAGTGACATACGTTTGTTCCATAATCTAAACTTTGCGTTGGGAGGACAGAGGCAT
The DNA here is from genome assembly GCA_019974015.1 of Nephila pilipes. Taxonomy (NCBI): domain Eukaryota; kingdom Metazoa; phylum Arthropoda; class Arachnida; order Araneae; family Nephilidae; genus Nephila; species Nephila pilipes. The sequence goes on along the minus strand of BMAW01040450.1, from coordinate 488,355 downwards.
TCATCAAATGAAGAGGCCATCACCATCGTAAGCAATTATTTCATAGAGAAAGACGTCGATTTCTATTTGAACGGGTTAAACTGATGTGATCATCGTCGGTAGAAGTGAGTAGATTTTCAAAGAGACCATGTAGAAAAATAAAAATAAATTTAAAGAAAAAATGTCTTGCACTTTATTTAGATTGGAAACTTTAGAAATTCTATTTTAAATAAAAATTTTAATTTCATCTGAAATTTAAATTTGCTTTTTTATTTTAATTTTTAAATTTCGATTTGCTTTTGATTTCAATTTTGAATTGATTCTAGTTAACTGTAAACTTTAAATTGATGTAATTAAATCAGAGCATTTTAACTTTAAGTTGCTTTTTAAATAAAGAAAATGTTTTTTTAGAATTAATTCATATAACTCTTGCTATTTTCTCATAGCTTATTATTTATTGGGCAAATCATATTGTCTTATTGTTCGGAGTTTTGACACAATCCTCTGTCTAAATCATTTTTTTTTGTCTTGTGTGTGATACTTCAAATTTGTTTTGTGTGACATAACGTTTTTTTAATTTTTTGTCACTTATAATTTTCATTAAATTTATTTTATTTTCAAAAAATTAATTTTAAGAAAATTACAGTTCATTTTTTATTGAATTATTTTTATTTCAGGGCTTAACTTCTTGTTATTTACGTTTGTTCTTGATGAAATTAGTTTACTTCAGTTTTCTTTAGAAATTATGTTAGATATTTTGAAATTCAATTAACTGGGAGTTTTTAATTTTTGTGTGGGATTCGGATAAATGGATATGATTGTTATGTGAAAATATGAGCTTTATTCTCATTCAACGTATGGCTTAAATTTTTTGTTTGCTTATATTACTCTGCATACTATTTTGTCAAACTCAACTTTGAAACTCTTTAAATTTCCACATAATTTTTGTACTCATATTTTCTAATTCAAAGTACTAGTTATTATAATGTTTACGTAAAGAATTTTGAAAATCAGTATTTTTTTATTCACTTAATCCTAGTACTCTTAAATTTATTCTGAAACCTTTTAATATATATGGTTGCTATTTCAATATTTCAATGCTCAAACAGTTTTTCGTGAATTACAGGGTCTTGTAGAGTGTCATAAATATTTGAGATATTTAATTCTTATGATTACTCCATACTGAATTTTACTGTATAAGAAATTTCATTTCTTGCAACTGAATTTTAGTAAACTTTTAATGTTATCAGATGAATTTATCACATTTTCAATTGGATGTCTACATAGTTATTATTCAATTTTAAGAATTTCTTAAATTCTTCACGCGTCATTTCCATAGTATTGCAAATGCCTTTAAGTACTTTTTTTCTAAGATTCTTGTCAATATTCTCCATTATTGGCCGTCGTTTACATCATACTAAAACACTACTCACTGGCCACGTTTGTTTTCAGTTTATTTTGAGTTTTTATTGCAATTTTTTAATTTACTTCATAATTTCTGATCATTCAGTTTAATTAATTCTTAGAATGCTTATTTGAATATACTTTGATTCAATGTACTAGATGTTAATGTTGTTATTGTTATATGAATTCAAATTCCCTGAAAAGTTTTATTGTGTCAAATTTATCTGAACAGTTTCTAAAATGTTCGAAAGCTTTAAAAAAATTAAGAATTGTGTCCCCGGGTACGTGTCAAGTAAACATGGTGAAATAAACACACGAGAAAAAATAGCAGTAAATTAGATAAGATGTTTCTAATCTCTGTAGTGATTTCTTTTTTTCTTTTCAGGTATGACATTCAGATGATCGGTTTCGACCTCAGACATTATTAACCATTACCTGGTTTGTAAAATTTGTTCAATCTTCTTTGAACCCCGATTTTTAGTTGTTAGACGGAGGAGGTATGATACGTGGTGTCGATCATCATTGAGCAATGTTTCTTAATTCTGTGCCATCCCTGTTTTAATATCTTTTAATTCACAAAGGAAGGAATGACTTGCAGTGGATATATATATATATAATCCTTAGAAATGTCGCTGGCTCTTTCGGGGGGGAAGAACACTGCATTTATCTTCCTGTTGAAGCTTCACTCTAGCCGGTGACTCATACAAATGAGGTTTCTCGACGAGAGGGGCACCTCATATATTTCGCAGAGACACGAATGAGCCACACACACACATAAAAATCCTATAACATGGTGTAAAAAAATGAAGAAAAAAAATATTTATAGAGGTACCTCTCTATCTATCTCCCTTAAATTTATGTAAATTTCTGTTAATTCCTAAAGAACGATAGACAAAATTTAATAAACTAACAGTTGCACCTGTTCTCGAATTACTTAAGAAATATTGTTATATAATTTTTTTACAAATCTTTTGATCTGAACTTCCTCTCTCCAACTATACAATAATTTAGATTTGTTATAATTTCTACTTGTTGTTAGTTCATAATTCATAGTTAAAAGGTATATAATCTTAGAAGTGGAATTCGAACCAGTAGTTAAATATGTTAATTTTGAAAAGCCTTATGATACTGAAGAAATTTTTAATTCTTTTGACATAGTTGATCTTATTAAAGTTCTAAAAGAGTTTAAAAGAAATTTGATGCTGATGATGTTATTGGATATGAAATATTTAAAAATTTAATTATGTTATTCTTGAAATAAATTAAGTATTTTTAATAATAATTAATTGATTAAAAGTAAGCCACAATTGGGCATTTGATTAATTGCTTAGCCAATAGGATTTACATATTTACGAAGATATTGTTTTTCTTATAATGGTTAAAGATATTTATAAATGCATGGATAATATTATTTTTACTTCAAATTACCAATAATAAAGATGTAAAACCATTCTTATATTTAATACAAAGCATTTAAATGTATCGTAAATTAATGTTAAGAAATGAAGAAAAATATTTCGATATTTTTTTCAAAAAAAGAAGATAACACAATTTGTAGTATTATATATATATAACACTTAGAATTCATATTGAATTGAATAAGACAAAGCCTTTTAAAATTCCCAAATAAGCAAAGAAGTTACGAGTAATTCAAAGTTAAAATTATACAAAATGTAAAATGACAACTTAACCACATTAAGAAAAAATACTCGAACCAAATAAAAAATTACAAAGTGTAAAGTGTATATATATATATATATATATAAAGATGTTTATAAAAGATTAATTGTGTAGAATTTTGTACCTTAAAATTTTTGAAAGATTCTTTCTCTAAAATTAATTTTAATGATATGTTTGAGAAGCATAAGAAATTTCTTCCAATTTAAAATATCAGAGTTTCAATAAGAAGATCGTAAAAAGAAAAAAAGGGGGTGGATTTGTTTGTGTGTATGACAACATTAACGATACCAAGAATAAATTAAAACGTAATTGTATAGAATATAAGGAATTTATTAATATTAAGCAGGAACATACCATTACTGGACATTTGCACTTAGTAAAGGATATGGCATTGAAAAATATCAAGCACAAGTTTTAATACTGTTATGTCTTGTAGTAATGAATGCATTAATAGAAGCTTCCTTTAGGACATGAATAATTTAACTAATCATTTTGCTATTAAAATGATTTACCAGTTTAAAGTATAATATAAGCAGAATATAACATCAACATTTAAAAAGATATTAAACAGATTATATTTTAAACTCAAAATGGGATTAAAGTTCGATATATTAAGAATAAATTTACTTTAATTGTAATTACTACTTCATTTATAAAAATCTTTATTATTTTTTATGCTAACAAATTTCTGCCTAATTACGTAGTAATTTTCAAATATTACTATAATTTAATTCATAATAAACATCTATAAGAGAATAATTCTTATTTAGAAACAATTTTCGAGACCTAAAAATTAATGATAGATTTACAGATCTAAATAAATGATAAAATACAAATGAAAAAATTTAATCTCCTCAGATCCTCATTTTTCTAGAATTTCATGAAGACCGCGTTTTATAATTACAACAGTCATTAATGTTTATAATTCTTACATTACAAAAGCAGGAAAGTTTTAAAATCTCGTTTAATCTTACTAATAAAATTTTAATAAAACTCCTATTTGTTAATTAATTTAGATATCATTAGAAATTGAAATACACAAATTTATTTGCGATTGCGGTTTTGAAGACTTATTTAACTCAATAGGCATAAATGATCTAGTACAGTTAATGCTAATTATATAAATGAGAATTGCAATATTAATGAATTTAGCTTTTGATGAATTTAAACCTTTACTTAATATTGTACTATGTGAGAGAACTATATTAAACGTAACTGTTAAACTTTTCTAGAAATTAAAAGTACTCTACAAGGAGGTCTTGTTAGAATGGGCTTAGTAAATATACTATCATTTTTATAAATACAATTATTTTGATAGATATAATTTTCTTGTTTTTTGATATGTGGATTATCTACTTGTACTTAATTATAATACGCCTTTCTGTAGATAAGCCTTACATATCTTTATAGTCTACTTATTTATTGCTAATACAAACTCATAAAAAACATGAAATATATTTTTAGACAGGTAATTGAAAATCAAGATAATAAAAATTATAATCAATATTTATGTCAAGACAGATTGATTAAAATTTCATAATTTTAGAAATCTAAAATATACTGTCAGAAATAATTATTTAAGTTGCAATAAACTGAAAATTAGTAATTATAAGGATTTATCACAAATTGTAAATAGTGCTAATTAGGCTTTAATTTTCATTAAAAACTTTTAAAAAGGAGCAAAATGAATATATATATATATATATATATATATATATATATATATATATTCTACGCTTGCCGTTTCCTCTTTACGCATTTACATAAAATGGTGACCCTTTTCTTTAGAATATACTTTTTTTTAATGATTTTAATGCTATTTAAACCCACTATTGATAATTGGTTTATTTCATATAAAAATACTTAATATACATTTATATTGATTTTCTAAGCAAATAGCTTATTTTTAAAAATATTTAAATTTGGCAGTATAGTAAAATTTTTGAATATTTCTTAGGATTTGTATATTTATTCAATAAGTCAATAGTTTTGTTGGTTAAAAAACGAAGCATTTTCTTCCGATATTGGAGCGTTCTTGTTCAGTAAATTGCTTGTTGAAGATAAAAATTTTATTACGTCTTTATTTAAAAGCTTTTTAAAATGCTTATAAATAAGTGTAGATTATTTTTAATGTTTACGGTTTATACTATAATTTTAATGTATTTGTTTCCTTGTTTTTCCTTTCTTTATGTGATTTAATTACTGTTCAATACTGGGATATTTGTTTATTTTGTGTCTATAACAGTAATAAAAATATAATTATTGAAATTTTGATGGTATGCTCTTTGGAACTGGTTTACACACACCATTCTCAGAGCAAAGTCTAAGACAGTATTTAAATTACATTATCTCCATTTTTCAATTTTTTTAAAATCCTTTTCTTTTGAGATACGCATTTTATGTTTTGATAAGTTATGTTTGAGTTGACTGCAATTTTTTAAATTATTGGTTTATTTTCGTTTTAATTTAAGTTATCATGTATAATATATGTTCTTGAATTTATCAACATTCTCTGTGAATTTCTTTTGCTTCTTTACCATATCATACATTATTTGTTGTAGATTTTGATAATAATTTTAATTTGCGGGTGTTTTTTTTTTACTAATTGTTTTAATTAATTTTATAATATTGACAATTTAATAGTAATAACATTTTTAATTTAATATTGGTTTTTAATATTTATAAATTGCAGTAGTATAGCATGATTTTATTAGCCCGTTAAAATTGCCATTATTTAACATTAATGTTATTCACACACACACACATATATATATATATATATACATTGCACTTCACTATAACTTCCAGAGAACGTGGTATATAATAATGTGCAAAATAATAATAAAGTGACGTACAATTCATTGCTATTCACTAATTGTATGCTTACAATTAATAAGCATGCGTTTAATTTGTTTCAGAATATTTAACTACTATAATATGAGATGAGCTTGAGAATCCGTTTTTAGAAATGCATACGAAGATCTCTGAAAAATATTTAACATATAGAGGTTGAATTTTTAATACTTTTTTCTTCAAGAAACCGTACTCCAATTTACATATCAATATGGAAATTATCTAACATAGTATTTATAAATGATAATTGCCTCAGAACGTTGTAATGTTCCTCGCATAAAAATTTCACTTTTTTTCTTCAAAGAATTTTCTGATGTTATCCTTCCAGTTTCAATTGTTTTGTTCTTTCTATCCATTTCCAACAATAAAAACGAAAGTTAAGATAAAATTTGTAATTTCCTGAATCTCGTCTTTTACGATAGACTAAAAACAAAAATGCTTTCAAAATATTTATTCTTTTGTGTATTCTAAGCCATACTCTCAATGAAATAATATTTGAACTCTTTTGCTACTATAGTTTTACACGTACGCTTTTTATATTGTACTTTTCTGATCACAACGCGAAAAAGTACAATTTTCATTGCAAATAGGTATTTTTACGGCTCAATTTTCACTCTACATTTAACTATTTGACTCATTTCCACTCTACAGTGAATGATATTAGAGCGTGAAATAATAACATTTCATATGAACGTTTTACTCTCTTATTTTTTATTATATTGATTGTAGTTCAAAAACTTTCTATTGTATTAAGTATGCTCGAGACCTATCGCAAAGTAACAGATCAGTAAAAGAAACGCTTAAAAAGTAAACGATTGTTGAAATTTTCCTATCATTTCATTCTAGAAGCGATATGTATTTCCAGGAAAACATGCCCATTCCCTAGAAAATGACATTGCTTTTCATTGGTTGAAAGAAAGTCTTTTTCATGCAGGATGTATGGACCATTTCCTTGTCGTACAAATACTTGTATTTTAAAATAACCTTTACGTTTTTTGAGCTCTTGGAGTGCTTCAATTCGAAAATGACTTGTAAGAGTGTTACTTGAGTCTGAATGAAACGAATTATTTTCGTCACTGGAAATAAAAGAAAAGAAAAAGCATGTACTGTGTCGTTTGGAATTATTCTCGGTTTTTGAAATAACTGTGCCTCATTTTTATGTTTATGGAAGGAAACACTTTCAGAATTCAGTGCTTAGAAATGCCATTAAAATCTTTCTTTTTTAAATATTTCCGATGAACGTTGAGACCAAAAGTAAGAAAAGGGACTTTTATAATTCTGAATTGTCAATAATGTGACAAGATGTTTCGCATATCGGAAATTGGCTATTTAAGAATCCTAAAATTCAACAAGTTTCTAATAATACTCTTAAATCAGAAAAGAAAAAGCTCAATTAAAAACAAATAAAACGTTTTATTTTTAAGAGAAAAAGTGACATAACGAAAAAAGGAGTTATTTAACACTTTACTTTGTAACTGATAAATAAGTAAGGTTTAAAACATTTTAATATAATGTCACTAAACTGTAAAACAAGGAATATTAAAGAAATTCTTTAAATCATTTTCCCTTAAACAATTAATTCATACATTTTTTTTTATTCCATTGAGAATTCTCGTTTCTTTTTCTCTAAAAATTGTTTAAAAAGATCAATAAAATATAATATGTGGAATTCTGAAATGAATCTCTATGTTCCACTTAAAAATCAGTCACATATTTTTCAAAAATTATTGAATTCAGGTCAAAATATTTGGAGTTACATTCCATTACAAAATGGATTCTATGAACATGAAAATAGTTTGTGTGCCGTATGTCATTTCAAGATTATTGAATCGAAACGAAAATCTGTAACAAACAGCATTTTTTCATTTTTGGTATATTTAAAGTATAAAGAGTAAAATTAAGGCATCATTACTTTAATTAAATATAACTTCAATTTTTTTCTCAATTTTCCTTATGTACTGTTTCATTCTAATACTTTCCAGACAAATTTTTTTGAATTAATTCTTAATTAGCTGAAAAAGTAATGAAAATTCTTTTTTATAGAATATATCTAGCCTTGTTTTGTAAATTTTTAATATAAGAACATATTTTTTGAAACATCGTGGAAGTATACTTATTAAGTTGCATTTTAAGAATATACAATATTTTAATTATATAAGACTCTTCAATAATATCAGAATCAACTTATCTGAAATGCCTGACTATTTTTTCAAAGTTACAAATAAATATACAAAATTAAAAGTAAATTATTATGTATTTTAATGATATCAAAGAATAATTGTGATGGTATTATTAATTTAAAAATTTTACTGTTCGTGATCATTGTTGATTACTTAGCAAGAACAACTCAGTGGTCCACTGTAAGAATTTAAAACTCTTTAACTCAGACGCCTATACTAAAATTCAAATAATATTCTTATCTTTTAAAATAATCCTTTCTGAGTTTCATAAATCCTTTTTAAATACAGAACACAACAATCGTCTTTTTAAACAGAAAGAATTCTTTTCGCTGAGTTGTCGTATTGCGTAAGTAAGAAAAATAGTCGCGGATAAACAAACAGCTAATTTTTCCTATGTAATGGAAGTTTTAAGCGGAGCATTTCCTGACCTGAATCCCCAAAAGAGTATCAATTATTTTTCTACGGGTAATTTTCACAGCACCAGGGTTGATCATATTAATTCCTCTCAGTCAATTTTTACAATCAGCATTTTTACTACTTTACCTGCACCAGGATGAGTTTTCATGACTCGTGCAAGTTTTCATTGCAAAAGAGAAATTTGTTCATCGCCTACCTCGATATTTTGCCTCTTCTTTGCTTTGCCTTTTCTCATGCTGATGTAAAGTTAGCAGATATTCTGTGTCGTCCTTTTTTTACAGAAGTGCTGGAATACGATTTTCATCAGTTGCCACCTTTTTAATCTGTATCTGAGGAATATTACTTTTGAGAAAAAAGATTAAAGGAGAAATAATTATAAAATTAGATGAAATCGTAGCTTTAGATCATTAGAATCAAAACATAATGGATAAAGATGTCTAGAATTTAAATGTACCTTTATTTGTGTCAAAATAGTTGTAAGTTTCTCGAATGTGTTAAAACTGAATTCCTTATTGTTCTCTTTAATTGAAATTCCATGGACTTTACCCCAACCTCTCATAATCCAACAACATGTTCAACAGAAGAAAAATGCAGAAAAATTTCTTCAGGGGATAAATATGTACCTAGGCCCTTACAACGTTGTTAAGGAATTGCCATCTTATATAGATTACTGAACTCCCTACTAGCACCTACAATCTTTGTTGCTCTGCTGCTGAACATTTCTTTCAGTGTACCTCTCCAGGCTACAAATCTTTTCAAAACTGACTTAAAAGTCTGTGTAAACAAATCACACTTACCGATTCCAAGTGTACAGGCTTGGAGTAAAAACACAAATATTACAATATAGAACTTAAAATTATTTTACACCTTTTACCAGTTCTTGATCTACAAAAGAAAGCTCAAGCATAATTAGTTCCTGAAAAATAGGCTAGAATGCTGCGTTTTGGATAGAGGTAAATTTGACACCATTTGTTAGTCCACAATAACTCAAACGTGAGCACAAGTTACACATTTTTTAAAACCTCTCTCACTGGGTCTCTGCCGTTTGGGATCCAAAACTGTTCAGGAGGGACTTTTCATAATAATTGATAATAATATAAATTATGTGATGAATTATGTGATGATAATTCAGGAGGGAAAAATCTCTAGATTCACAGTCAGTAGAATTCTATTTACCTGTGACTTGGTTCAAACACTTAAGCGGGACAATTTGTTGAATTTTTGAGACACGGTTTGAGAACACCTTTTTCCATCTTCTTGGCTCAGAAAAGAAGCAAAAATCAAAATAGAAGGGTCTGTGCAAACCTTAAATATATTTGAACAGAATCCTGAACAACATTTAATAAATGAGTCATTATTACAGCTGATTGTGGTTCAAGTCCAGGAAGGGTTACATATATTATTGGCGATACTCCAGTTTTTGCAGTCAACATTTTAACTGACATCTAAAAATTTATTGAACATAAACATGAGCATTTTAGATACAGTATAGATCGTGATTAAATAAGTAAGAGGCTTCATTATAAGTTCGCTAATAATGAAGAATCAGAAAATGCGAGAATTTCGTAACTAGTAGCAGATCGTAATGTAACTTAAAGAGGCAAAGTGAGAGATGTTAAATGTGTAAACTTATCTCTAACCACTTCTCTCTTATTCTCAAGGAAACATATTTGTCCTAAGTCCCTTGAAGATTCCAGAATTGTTGCAGGAGGAATTTAGCAGTAATTACAAAAAGAAAGGAAACCAAACAGATGGACGGAAAATACTTGAAAGAATAGAATGCTTTGAAAATTTCTTTGTTTTGAGCTCCAGTTCCGAAAACTGTCTAAAAGTCTTATCTAATTTTATTTTTCTGTAATCAAACAATGACCTCCTTTCCAGTTTACTGTGCTTATCCCACCTGTTACCACGAACCCAACTGTTAAGTGAGATTTGAATTTTCTGTTCACATTGGACCTGGTGTTAGCTATTAGTAAAATACTTCCTCGCCCAGAAGTATGTCTACGAGCTCCAGTACATGAAATGTATCCTCTGCTATTTAACATTTTTAAATTCCTCAACACAGATATCAATCTTACGTGAAGGGATAAAATCTGTAGCTATTTTTGCACTATCAAAAAGATCTAGGTATCTTACACAATCTTTACTATGATTACTTATCGATGCATTTATATAGAATTTCATAATCTATGAAGCAACGTTAGTGTTCCACGTGTTTATACAACCACATTTTTCTAATTGCTATAGTTTCAAACATCCTTGTGATTAAATGTTAGATACTGATCTTCCATCTAACATACAGCGTTATTCATTTCCTGTTTCATCCGTTAAATGAACAATCGTGGAGCTCAACAGAATTGTATTACTCCTATGGGATAAATGACTCGTGAAAATCAAGCAATCTTGAATAAAATTTGCAGCTTTTGGCGTAGGATCCGTAAAATACTTGACTCTGGAAGCGCCAATATTCTAAGTTAACCTTTGTAGAGGAACTTATTGTGGGTTTCCAGATGGTATCTGACCTTTTTCCTTTTCTTGTTTTGATTGCAATCGTTAGAATAGTTTTAATTTAGTAAATGTAGCGTTATGATGATATTTGTTTTTTACAAAGGCTTTAAAAGTTAGATTTTCAAACCAAAACAATGTAAATTCAAACAATTGAAACACAATATCTTTAAGCTTAACCTCTCCAATTCTCTCATCCTCTGACAATTTTAAATAATTTAGGCATTTTACCAAAAACTAATTTTCTTGACACAGAATGCAAATATAACTTTTTAAACCGTTAACCACATTTTCGGATTATATAGTCCTCGTTTAGTGATAGGACTATTCATGGGCTTAAGTAATTATCTCTCTTTTCGACAAAGGTTTTCTGCGTCAAGTAAAATGTAAAGAATACTATGTAAGCTACTTCCGAAAGCCGAAACCAGCTTTTACCTTGTTTAACACTAATATACATGGTAGTTTCTTATCTCAGATTTGAAACGGTTTATCTAATACAATTTTATTTTTGATTGACTCAAAGTATCTAAAGCTCCTTTTATTTATATTAATAATACTTATGTGAAGTAGAAAGGGGCGTGATGTGAATTAAACATATGATTTATTCGGCCGTCTTACATTTATTACGTTCTGTAGACATGCCTGAGCTACACGCTCTAATTATTGTAAAACTGTGGATTATACTTTTTCACAGTTCTTTGTCAAGAATGCTCTTTTAATTACGAAAAATATCTGTAAGCTTCAAGTTTCCTTGGAATATTAATTGTAAGAGTTCTAATTATTTTGATTAGAGTATCTAACGTATTGTTCCATCAATTTCAATTTCCCTCTCATTCAAATACTTGTTGCCTGATTCAGCTAGAGCTCTCGCTAATTCCAATTCTAATTCTTTTCGAATATTAATTTTCCTTAACTTTTTGAGACTCGCCGCTTCTATAACTTTTCTGTAATTTATCATACTGCTAGGAAAAAATTTCTCCAAATTTAGCTTTTGCTCTAAATTGAACAGAATTTAGAATAAATATTTCTAATAGCTTGACCTTTTCGTCTTGTGGACAACATTGCATATTTCTTCATGTACAAGCTTGATATATTTGTTTACCAAGGGAAACACCGAAGGGACATATCGAATGAAATAAAGTTCAACACCACAATCCAAGAACACAAACTTAACTCAAATGTTGAATCCAACTCTGTGTTCTGATTGATGTTGATAGCTCAGTATATTAACACAGATGTGGAAACTTAAATTCCATTATTCACTCACACGCATATAGAAACGCTGCACTTTTTCAGTCTAATAAAGTTAAGAATTAAATACTAACTGTCTTAAAAGCTTAAAATTTCTACAGCTTTACAGAAAAACATATTTTTTATGCAAACAAATACTACACCAAGTTGCTACACGGCGACTGTCAAAACAGATAAAAAGATAAACACGTAGTTACAGCAGCGTTCATCTTCCATATCCAAAGGAATATTTTGACGAAGCAAAGTTAATGAAAAAATTTTTTCTTTGTGCTATTTTTTTTACAAAATATTAGAGATTACACATTTTCTGCTTAAAAATGTTAATTTTCAGAACACTGGAGATATGAATGAAATTGATATAAATTCCAAATTCATCAAATAGATAAGTGTTAATTTTTTTCATCAAGAACTTGTACAGTTTAAAGTCCACATTTCTGCAATGTTTATTATCAATAACATGCAGTGCGTTACTATATAATACTTTTACATATACTTTTATGAAAAATATGTATTAAAAAATATTTTGAAATATATCTTAAATAATTTTGAAATATATCTTAAATAATTTTGAAATATATCTTAAATAATATATATACTTTTATGAAAAATATGTATTAAAAATATTTTGAAATATATCTTAAATAATTTTGAAATATATCTTAAATAATATATATACTTTTATGTAAAATATGTATTAAAAATATTTTGAAATATATCTTAAATAATTTTAAGAATGTTTATCAGATGTTTTCAAATATATATATTAATTTGTTTTTCAAATTTGTATCTAATTTTTAAAAAAAAGGTTTTTTTTTTGTTGAAAACGATACGTGAAAAAATGAATTTATAAAATTTTTGTAATTACCTGTAATACTTTTTATAAACATGCAAGAAAATTCAGCCATAAAATAATTAAAAGAATTTTGATTCCTTTAATATATGATTATCTGCAATACGTATGATGCTTTATTATTTCAAAGACCCCTTTACAAAATTAAAAAAAAAAAGCTTTAAAGTTGCTCATGAAAATTATTTTAAAATAAAGACTATATTTCACACTGACGGATTCAAAAAAATTGAAACGTATAATACGATCATTCATATCTTTCATTTTCTGCTCTAAAGCTATCGTTAATAGCTTAAAAATAAATTGCCTTTTATCCTTTGGATGATGATACAAGTTTATTGTTCGCTTTCCCTATCGCTGAAATAGCTTTGTGGAGAACCACCAGCAGACAGATGCATCACTTATGTTTTGAAGAATGATTTTAAGAATTTATCTACCAAAAATGAAAAATAAAATAATAATTTATGAATAAAACCCATGTTCAGACTTTTCTTTAGAAGATTTTATGATAATGGTTCTTTTAATAATCAAGGGATTCGAATGAAGATTGCTATACGAAAAATTTAGGAATTACTCTTCATTATAATTGTTAAAAGCACACGTACAAATTCTGATTATAAGTAGTTAAAATTATTTAAAAATATTAAAAATGCAATAAAATTTTTTTAACAATATATCCATGTGCAACGCCTTATTTCTTGATATTTCAAATAACAATCTTTTTCTTTATGACTCATCACATTTCAGATTAAAAATTAGCGTGGAGGTTATGTAGATACTGAAAGAGGGTAAAAAGGTTGAAACAGATCTATGTATCTATGCATCTCTCTCTGTTTATATATATATATATATGAATAGTATTGATAGTAAGATGGGTTGGAATTGATTCCTGATTTGTACAAAAAGAAACGAATCTGCTATAATCGAGAAGCGTCTCATTCGAAGCAAGCGAGTTAGTGAGCTAAGACTTTATTGTTTAATTATAAGCTAAGATTAAAGTGAGATGTGAGGGATTTCAGAGAGAACGACCTTACATTCTCTGTGTAGATGGTTAAATGAACTGTGCTATCTTTTTCATGACGTCTTTTACCTTGAACTTATGAACTTATTGACTGTTTAATTCGATTAGAAAACGTCTATGGATCTTAGTAATGAAAGGCAAACGTTACAATTACATTCTGTACATTGAAACAAATAATAGAAACAGAAGAATGGAATGTCAGAAAAGGGTTTCAAAAGGAAAACGGTTAGAGGCATTTTAGGTAAAAATTAGAAAAAAAAATTTCCTAATGTGTGTGAGTTGGAAACTGATTTTGTAGAAAAACAAACAATATTTATTTTGGTAAAATATCGGTTTTGGAGCTGTGGAACAGAGGATTGAAGTAAAGGAAAAATAAAACCTTTATTGACATGTCTATCTAATGTAAAAAAGCATTATTTGTTGCTTATCGATTTTCAAAACAAAACGTTCTTCACTAAACTAGAAATCCATTCTTGAACTGTATTACTACTTTAGGATAAGGTAGAATTCGTTCTTTTTCTCTTTTATTTGAACAAGAGTTATTTATTTTGAAAGTAAAATCGAATCGGCTGTTTTAAGTACAAAAGTCATTTTAAACTTTCAGACTTCTTCTTAAATGAAATATTTCTCCTGTTAATCTCAGAATAATTTAATAAATAGAATAATGTTTTTAGGAAACGTGTTTCTTCTTTTTGTTAACTGAAGAAACATGTGAGAATGTTTAGTTTTGGGATTTAAAACGAATATCTGGTTTTAATTTATTATATAACACTTATCATAAAAATAAAATAATAATCACTAAAAGTAATATGTGTAAGAACCATGCATTTCCGATAAGTTTATACAAAATGTGATGAAGAGTATTTTGGATTCAGATCTGTCGAAGGTGTCTACAAATTCCGAATAATTGAAATGTCGCATAACGTGATACACTATTCGAATGAAAATTAACTGCAAACACTAAACACAAAAATGTACAAAGATAGTTTACAACTTAAACCTAGTAACTATCCTATTTCTAACTTACGAAGTTCATAACTCTTTTATCATTAATAATACGTAATTTAGATACTATAAATATAGATAAGCCAGTCAAATGTAATGTAAAAGTTTAATATATGGTAAAATAAACAAACCATGTTAATGTTATAGTACATTAAGACTATTCTAATAAACATTCTATATTCAAAACTTCTGAAACATTATTCTTGGAGAAAATAAAGTTACGCATATGTATCTTATATGATAGATTTGTGGAATTTGTCCATCAATATTCGTCTATTGTGCCATATTTCAATATAATATATTAATCAAAACCAACTAAACACACAAATGAAGACACACAAGAACGAAACATTTTTTATTGATTATCTTTGTAGAATATATATGATTATTCGCTCAAGAAGTCTAATCAAACTCACAATCCTAATTTATGATTTGAATATGTAATCTATCTCTTACCAATCCATGCACACACTCGCGTTCTTAATTTCACTATTTTCTTCGACAGTAATTACGTAGTTTAATATTGTTACTGGAACTTTCTTTTCCTTCAATCCACAAAACTAACAGAAGAATTTCAAACTCAAAAATAAATCCTTAACCATACAAGTTCTTATCCTCTATATCCCTTCATTAACATTTAATTGCATATAATTTATATGCATATTTACATCTAAGACACCTCACTTCATACATATCTTTATCTAATTTACCTAATTACGTTTCATTTTGGTAGGAAGGAAATTGCAATTTTATGCAATTCAAATTACCATAAAGTCCCCGAGGTTAGTGAGAAGAAAATTGCAAATAGCCCAACGTCAATGACTTTCAATCTATTTCTTTTATTAAGAAAAGAATGAAACAACTTTAACACTTCCAAAAATGTTTACGTTATCTACAAACGTTCTATGTTTTTCCGAACAGAATTTTCAATGGCAGACCCTGAGTGATTGAATTGAAAAAGAAAATTTGATATACATCGTTATTATTTACTATAGAGACAAAACTTGGCAAATATTGGTAATGGGATCTTAACTGACCTTAAAAAATTGAAGGAGAGCAAAAAGTGGAACTCGTTCCTTCTTAGAAACTCATGAAATTGCTTAAAGTGAAAATGATTTGATCCATAGCTTTTGTTTGTAAAGTACATTAAGAAGGGGAATAATTTCAAACTTATGCAGAATTATTTAGTTTTAGAACGCTGTTTTTCAGATTCGGATGTATTAAACCGCACATTGTAAATAAAGAATGATGAAAAAAGTAAAATTTCTACAATACGTTTCCTCCAAATAAGAAATAAAAATAAATATCACGTTAATGCATTAAGTTTTATTGTACACAACTTATAATAACTATAAATAAAAAGTGTATCAACAGTCATAAATAATATCAGACAAATTCTTAAAAATGTAAAATGGAATTCATTAATTTTTTTCTAAGAAGGGAAAATACTTTTCATGTACGGATTTCGTAAACAGTAAAATGACTGCTTGAATTCATTTGTGAAAATTCAAATTCCTTAAACACATTTTAATGTATGTTTTCCAATTTAGTCACATGAAATATTTTAAAGAATTGATTTTTTTTTAATTCGAAAAAATTAATGCTATTAACTCAATCTAGCAAGACTGCGAACACAATAGGTTGAGAATTTGAATCAGTTCCTTGCGATTTTACCTCGTAATACGTCTGGAACACCATTCCACAGGTAGCTTGTACCAGTGAAGGAAACACCAAACATTATAGGCAGTGTGATCTCTCATTTAAATGCCCTGTTACTTGCACTTCTGTATAGTATTGTATGGAGCTATACAGGATTTTTCAATAAGAAGTTCACGACTGTCAATCATCCGCAAGTTTAAGTGAACTTCATTCATAAAAAATAAAAGATCCAATAGCATGTAACCCTATGCTTGAAATGACGAAAATTCGGCCGTTTGTCTTTAATTTTGTGTTAATTAAAAGCTTGTTAATGGTGAATCATTAATGACAACCAGCTGCATGAGGTAATCACTTGTGACTTAAAAATGGATCAAAATTATTTAAAAGTCGAATCTGTTGCTCTATACGATCTGTCGAGGTCTCAACTATCCATTCGCTTATTGAAGAATTTCGTAAGTCCATCTGGTCACGCGATGCTAATTGGTAATCACTTCGGGACCAACGGAAGCGGCAATGGTCCGAATTCCCAAAATTAGCTCATTTTTTTTAGGTATGAATTCTTTCCTTTCACAAACTTTATTTCTCGAGGGCTAAACAGCGGCAAATAAACCTAAATGTTATTTACTGGCTGAAATGCCTGTTGGTCTTTAACATTTGATATCGTGTCACTTCTCCAGACATTTACAAAAACACAATCGTTTCCATCGGTCACATTTCTATCCGTATTATGATCTCAACACACATACACACTCCTCATTTTACTCAATTTGATTAAAGTGCTTCATGCATTTAACATTTTCATTTGAAACAAGTGCAAATGATTACACACTTGTTCTAAAATAAAGAGAAAAGTGTATATTCGAATTCTTACGGCAATACATTTGAGCTAAGTGTATATGAACAAATAATTGAAATATTGCGGAGATTAATTTGCAACCTGATATGAATGTCATAACATAATGGGTGGGATAGTAAAAATATTTTTTTTTCTACCAAACAAAAGTAAAAACACTTATGGAATAAAAATAAAAATAAAAAGCAATTATAACACAATTTTAATATTTCCCAAACTCCAAATACATAAGCAATGATGCTAGGATTTAGTTTCCTTTGAAATATGTTCTTGTTCCAATTTTACTCGCGTTTTACTGTCTTTTTACTTCCAATAAAAATACGAGAGTGAAGAAATGTTTAGTAATTTAGAGGATCTCGTTCAATTCTATAGTAAAAAGAAGAAAGGCTTCCCACGGAATTTCTCCTCTTTTATTTTTTTCAGCGAACTTACCGATGGAATTGCTTCTGAAATGTTTACAGCGATATTTTTTAGATATAAAAACCGTCTCTTTGTTCACGACTGGTACTCGCTCAATTACTAGTTTCGCAGGAAAATAGGTGTTTTTACGACCCAATTACTCCACTTCACTTAATGCCATCTACGAGATGGAAAGAATAATATCAAAATATGAGCGTCGTTTCTTCCTCTGGCACTGTTTTATTCGAATTCACTGCTGTTAAGAAGATTACTGTAATGTGAAACGAAAGCTTGGACAAGCGCGTGCACTCCAGATCGGTAAAACAACATTCAAGAACAAACGATTGGGAAACATTTCATGCGTTTCTACTGGAAGCGATCCATACATATATTTCGAATGCATTCACTGCTTAAGAAAGAGAAGAGTATTTCATTCGTTGAAAGAATTAAAGTTTTTTTTTTTCTTTTACTTTCTCTTAATGTTGATCGATAGATTAATTTTGACTTTACAATTCGGAATAATTTAATTTCACGTTTACTTACAATGTATCATAGAAAATTAGTATTTCTTGGTTATTGGAGAAATATAACATAAAAATGAATTACTAAAATCACAGAGGAAAGTTGCATAATTTTCAATAAAAAAATACGAAAAGTACAGGAAAAAACGAACACCTGCTTCACTTGAGGGCAGTTTTGTGGAATACATTCTATGAAAAAAAAAAAAAAAAAAAAAGGACGACTCACCAAGAAGGAGTTTTCTAATTGTAATGAAATTTCGTATGCAAAGACCTTTAGACCGAACATGAAAGTGATTAAAATTTGGTGTCCAATGAATGAATAGTGGGAGCTACAGCGCATCGGAACTTCGCACTCAGCAGGTGTATATAAAAAACGATTCTCAATCTGACGGTCAAATTTTTTGTTGCAGTGCGATTTAGGATATCTTTAAACGACTGAAAAAAATGCCTCGCTGCTGGATTTGAGCTCATTACGTGCAACTGTCAGAGTTTGAAAGAGGTCGTATCGGTGGATTGGAAGAGGCTATGTAGATATGAACTGTCCTACAGATTGTCAAACACTACCTCGGCCAGCCAGATCTCTCCCCAATCGAACAAGTCTACGCCTTATTGAGATCTTTTCTTTGTAACTATGTAGCTCTGAAGTAAATCATTCAATTTTTCTGAAATTTTAGTCATTTTCTATTCTGTACATAATTTTCCTATCCGCCAATTTTTGTCTCCATCGGAAACTGCCTTCTTGGTGCGTCGTTTATTTTACAGAATGTAAATGTATATTATGTATATTAACTGCACTGGTGTGTATGAATTTTATGAGAGTGTGCAAAAAGTATAAACTTTTTGAATATTTAAAAAAACTTTAAAAATTATAATTTTTCATATTTGTGGTGAACGCAGAAATAATGACAAAAATATTAAGACATTTATTGATATATTGATTTCAAAATAGTCTCACCAAAAGAGTCTTCCCTAAATCAATGAATGAAAATGGTGAACTTTGTGGAGGGATTTTAAACAAAAATATTAAAAAACACTAAAAGTTGTTTTTGTTAAACTGTTTCAGAACCGAAAAATAAACGTAAAATTAGAAATAAATACTTTTTTCAACTGACATTTTTATCAGCTTAAAAACTTTCGCAAGAATCTGCTCTGATGTCTTTCTATTTCCTCCATTTATTTACTAAATAAATAGATTAGAATTATATATATATATATATATATATATATATATATATATATATGACAAGAAATTTTATACAGAACTATTAACAAAGAAACATTCATGTGTTTGCAGCGTTTTTTGTTTCTTGAAAATCACTCGAAATAATTTTAGTCACGAATATTTTATTAAAAATTATGATCAAATTAGTAAAATGCTCTTGAGTAAAGGCTCATATGAGTTTCGTGAATCTAAAACGCATTTTTAAAATATCGTGGATCTCAAATAAAATATATATCGAAAGAAGAATTTTAAAATTAAAAAAAAGCTCTTTATGATAAAAATAAATGCAATAAAAACGAGACAGAATTAAAAAGTACTTATTCCCACGCCAGAAAAAAAAATTTTTTGTGAATGGAGCATTGTTCAATTTTTAAATAACCTTTGTTTACGATTAATAATTTTTTTCCAGATCTTTTGATCTGTTGTGCTTTGTGTCTTTTTAAACTATCCAGAGTTTCAAAATTATTCACCAATCTTGGCTACTAATAAAAGGAAGATAGTCATACATTCATCTTTTGAATTGTTTTAGTAAATCTACTTCAAAGCTTTAATTTGTTGCTCCATTTATTGTGATTTTATTTTTTTTTTTTATGCCTGACCTATATTTTCCGTAAAATCCACGTTCATTTCCTGAACTTGTTTATGAGAATATACTAATATATTAAATGAATTACATTACCTAAATTTTGATGTAAAGATGTTTTCTTTAGAGGCATATGAAAGCAGATTTTAAATTTTTGAGGAGATAATATCTCTTCTCTTTACATATTGGAAGTTCCACCAGTCCTTATTGTAGTTATAATTTGCTCTTAATTGATTCTTAACATCGCAATTTCTTAGTTTCAACTGTCATGAATTTCACTTCTATAAAGTGCTATTATTTTAATCTCAAGTCGAGGTATATTTTTGTTAGACTTCTCAAACTGAGAGATCGTAAGCTAATGCGAATATAAAGAATTGTTTAGTTTTCGGCCTCATGTTGTGTGATTGTCTCGTTTCGAGCCCTGCGGTCTTTTTAAGTGTATTGAGTCAAGGTTAGACTTTGCACACTCGTAAGTAAACTACATATTTTAAAATGCAAAAAATTGTAATTGTTTCAGAAACCATATATATTCACAAAGGAAATGAAATAACGTCATTTATTTCGTGCCAAACAGATTACTACACAAGTGTTTGGGAGTTTACCTTATGTAATTACGGTAACAATTTTATTAGAATATGTTACTACTTAATAAAATATTACTTTAAAAAAAGATAATTTTTGAAGGAATGTAAAATACAGATTTTTTAAACTTAGTATTCACATTAAAATGTTCGGAAATTTCCGAAAATGTTCTTTAATGCTTAAACAAAACAAAACAAAAATGTATGCATGACTTTCAGAGTCCTAAAAATTGGTATTTAGGGCGAATGAAAAAAATCTAAAATTTATATATTGAAATATTTTATCAAGAATGACCTATGTTTAACTAATATTTTCACTTAATAGTTAAAAAATATCATTTTGGAAAGTCATCTAGCATGAAACCTCCTTTACAACTTTTAAAATAATGATTAAAGAGAACATAGATTAGAGTGATTTATACTTTAAATAAAACTTTGCGAATATGAGCTATATAACTGAAAATACAATACTAATTCCAAATCCAAATAATATAAATCTAAAATATTCTAGTTGTTATCAATAATACAATTGTAATAGGATAGTATTTGCATCTAGAATGAGATGGAAATATTACTCGGACTCTTTCTTATAAATATATAAATATTTTTATTTTTTTCCGAGCAATTTTTCTATATATGCCGGAGATTGCGTGTTTTGCATACATCATGAAATATAATTGATTGAAATTTTTCTATGTACTCGTAGTTATTTTTACTTTTAACAGATAATGAACAATATATCTTCCTATTATGAAAAATATTCACATGTTCCTTCTCTCAAATATTTCATCATACTTTTCCTCGAGGCTTCAGATGTATGATAATGAACTAAAATTAGGATACGTTTTTATATCACAAGATATTTTTTCGCGTATTTCCGAGAAATTTAGAGCCGAGAATTTTAAAAACATTTTCTGGCTAAATTACAACGATCTACTTAAAAGAGGATGCTCTAGTTCCCTTAAATCACATTTCCCTGACCCTAATGCATGCCATGAATTTGTAAATATACCACATTTTTCTCTGTTTAGTTTATATATCTTAATTTTATCAAGAAAAGAATTATAAATGAAGTAAATATTTTCATTATGAAAACAAGTTGTTTCATTTTCGAAAGTGTTTATAATGTTATGTTTCGTTATAAGTCTTGTCGTTTGTTCAGTTGTATTCAAAACGAAAAATCTAATATAGGCAAAATTTGAAGCTGGCTGACGAAAAATTGCTAAACTGTTCACTAGAAATTAAAATAGAATAATAATCTGCACATAAATACAACAATTGAAAAATATTATTTTAATCTACTTACTCACATAATGGGTGTTTTAAATGCAACCTATATACAACAGAGAGGGGAAAAAAGCAGTCGTTTGAATACTTTAAATTCCATGTCAGAATTCAAGGATTAGAATCATTTATCAAATTCACTTTCACTCTTTGGAATGTCTAGGTACATATCATCATCAATTTTAAAAGCTTTTCTTACTGGAATTTTCTTCATGCACAAATTCGTCCCGGCTACCATTCTTACAGTAATTTTAAAAGCTCGAGCTATCCTTTCACATGGAATTTCAAAAGTGCGTCTTTCACCCGTCGCTCAACAGTAAATATACTTTATTTTAAATATCTATTTTTCGTCTTCTGTTGCTATCCATTGAGATCCAAACCAATCCTTAAATGACTTACTTAAGCTAACTTTCAGTGTTCATCATAGATACCAGTCTTTTATTACCTCTATTTTAGTTTTCATTTAACCGCACCTGTCTAAGTTTTATCTGTGAGATGAGCTTTGAATGAATCTCAAATCAGAATATATGGCTTATTAAGTACAATAACTTTCCTATGGCTTCAAGCTCTCTTCTGCCCATCAACGGATCCTTCAAGTCCTTTTCATGGGGTACTTTGCATATTTTCATGGGGTAAATCTACGCGTGGGGAACTTACACACCTGGATATTGTCTTTCGTTAAAGAATAACCGTTATACCTGCTTGAAACACTTTAGGCCTCCCGACAACATGTTCGATATGTGTGTTTACAATTTGAATTTTGAATAGATTTTTGATTTAAAAGAAAAAAGCTCAGATCGAATGATATTCAAAAATATACGGTATTTAATATTCAGTTGACAATGAGAGAAGTTTACTGAAAATACTTAAAAATTAAGAACTGCATCCTTGTTCATCATTTTTAAAGCAATGATGTTTATTGCTTTCTTTTCTATATTTTATTTTCTTCTACAAAATGCTTTTCAAAAAGTATTAAAGAAATATTTGATGCTCTTGTATTACAAGTTTAGTGATATCACTTTGTGACTGCTCTATCCGCGATCTTTTCACTAACAATCCTCTTGGGGAATTTTTGGTCCTTAAAAATTATTTTATTAGAAAGCTTCCCCCGAAGAAAAGAGCGTGAACATGCAAATTAAGACTGCTATATATAGTCTAAGCTATCAGGTTAGGGGGCAGAGATAGGATAGACTGCTAGCGGAGCAGTGAATAATCATACTGAATGCTAAGTGTGGATATTTAGTAATTGATAATTGTATTACTTAAGGTGACGATCTGTCACTTGAGATAGAATCTAGATTAGATTGCTAAGAAGTCAGAGCTATTGAATTAAATAAGAGTATAAAAGTATTTAAAGTCTTCTTACATCTCGCATACTTCGTCAATTGTCCTCAAACTTGTGTTGTAAATAAATTAAGTGTTTTAAAACATGTCGAGTCTTCTTTTCGACCTCCCCACGGTGAGGGAAGGGAGACAGTTAATCTTACAACTTTTCCATTCAATGACCTGATTTACAGAATATTAGCAAGCAGGAGGAACAATTAATCTGGAATAATTAATTTAAATTATTCATTTTTTTCAGAATAATATATTTTATTACCGAATATAAGAGTAGTTTATTTCATTTTCTTTGATGATGACATGGCTTGTATTCTTAACGAAAAATGTTGCATGAGACAGAATTCTTGCGAAATGAAATGTTCTGTAAAAATTAAAGAAATGTTACTTTTTAGAAATACATATACTGAATAGTTATACAATTATTGATTCTTTAATGATTTATGAAGGATAGAACAAAATGATCCAGTAAAGCTAATTTTATTTTCGAAAGTTAGGCTCCGTTTCTAATATGTATAGATGGGATTTGATATCGATATTTATTTCAAAATAATACGTAAGCGCAGCATTTAATAATATCAAAGAATATGCTCTGGAAATCCCTTTCAGCCACTGAATGATTACTTCTTGCTAAATTATGCAATCATTAATATCTACAAAGTACAAGTGTGATACTGAAGAAAATAATTAAAAAGATTTTTAGAAACTGGGAAGATTTGACTTAACATCTATCAGTTTCGGAAATTATAAATAACATTACACAGAAACTATATTTAAAATTATATTTTACCTTTACGGGAGTAATTAAAGCAAACAAAAAAATCAGTATTTTCCTGAAAATTCAAGATCTTCACCATTCATAAGGACATGTATCTATGCCATTTATAAGAGCAAATTACTAAAGATATTATTTATTTATATCATTTTAAGCCAAATGCAGATAGGTATCAACGATTTACATTCCTAACTTACTATATGTTGATACAATACCAAACAAAATGAGATACATTTATAATCTTAAATATTCATTTCTTTTGTAAAAGGAAAAAAAAACAGATAAGATTAAGAAAGTGATTCTGAAAAATATATTTAATTCCAAAGACTAAAAAAACAAGGGATGTGTGAGTGTGAAGTAAACGTAAGACGAATGTTTTGAGTTTTAGAAAGATAAGAATGGCAAAACCTTCTGAATTTTTTTTCCAAGTCACCTATTTAAGTAATATTTAGGACAACGATGAAAGAAACTTCACATTTTGTTCTGTTAATTTGTGCAAATTTAATCTTCTTTTGATCATAATGGATTTCGTTTTTCGAGACATATAATTCATAGTTTTGACAGCTTGCTTATAATAACTAAATAATTTTTATATTTTGATCTTGTATATAAATTTTTCTAAGCATTTATTTTGAGCAGTAAAAGTAAACAAGTGTCGCATTATTTTTTTATGACTATTCTTGTTTCGTTCAGATTTATTTATTGCA
The DNA here is from genome assembly GCA_019974015.1 of Nephila pilipes. NCBI lineage: Eukaryota > Metazoa > Arthropoda > Arachnida > Araneae > Nephilidae > Nephila > Nephila pilipes. The sequence continues at coordinate 463,291 of BMAW01040450.1, read as the reverse complement.
ATTTTTTATTCTGTATAAAGCGAAAGTAATTAGTAACACCTGAGTTTGAATTGAAATCTTAAGAATAAATGGATCTTCTGAAATTAAAGTAGCTCACAAAAGTGCTGAAACTTCCATTCCCCCCCCCCCGAAGATCAAATAGTATTATTCAAATATTATTCTTTAAAAATAGTTTCGTCTTATCGTTATGAGATTGGACAACTTTCGAACTTCAATAAAGCTTCGATCATTTTAGGAACAGTTACACAATTTCGAAAGCCTATTATTGCTATTTCACTCCTGGATATCAAACTTATTTCTATAAAAAAATGACGCACTCGACGCTCATTGCTCGAAAGAAGACATTTCCAAAGATTTTGTCGCTATTGTATTGTTAACTTTCTCTTTTGCTCGATCGATATATGTCTGAAAAGAAAAGTATTTGAGTCGCTGCGTTGCACTTCCTACAATTCACATATTTTGTTTATTCGTCTTAAGATTGTTCCGGAGATATTGCATGAGGGAGCATACACCATTGATGCGTGAGTGTCCTTCAAGTCTGTGTTTTCCACTTAAGTTGAATCACATGACGAATAAAAACGTGTCAAAAGTATATATTTCCATATTCAGGTTTCCTGCGATATAAAAAAAAATAATAAACCGGAACATGTGTCTAGTGACCTTGCATGTTTTGAACTGAATTTTCTTTCCTTCATTCAGAGAAAAATGATACATGATATAAACTGAGAACATTTGGAATAAGTGTTTTGATGGATATCACTTCTTTTCAGGCAACAAAATTCATAAATCAATGTATATAAAGTTTTTTGGAACTTTGAACAATAAAGCAAGTTTTACAACACTGCTCTTGAATATTTTAAAAGTTTTATAGAGGTGACAGACTGAATAGTTTTGAGCTACATTGCACTCCAATAGAAAACATGTATAAGTGACGTTTTTTTTTACTTTCACAAATCGATTCGTTTGATACATTTAAATGTAAGACATTTTTGAAACACACTTTACAACGTCTCAATCGAGGAAATTGAAAGGTATGTGATAACAGGGTGTTTTGAAGGCTGAGATATATCTGAAGAATCATTCATTTTTTTTAAAAAAAATCTTGGAACTGAATTTGTACTTAAATTAAGTATATGGATTGAAAAAAAAATCCCATTTGTAGAAATTGTTTTGAGATGATTGGGTAATTTGAATGCGATTGAGAGACTTACCTTATAAAATCTATTGTTGTGTAATCTTTCTTTAACTATAGATATAATGTTAGTTATAGACAGTTGATTTTCTTTCGTTTTTTATATATGTCTTTCTTTTGTTTGATTGAAAGAGAAAAATAGAAACTCAAAAGTATAAATGAATGAAATAGCAAGATATGTACTGCTTAAAAGATCTGTGATAAACATGCATCCGTAATATAATAATATGGAATAATGTATAATAATATATGTAGCCAAATATAAACATATATGTAATATAATACACATTTACTTGGATCTAATTCTAATATTTCTTGTTTTGAATACCGCAGAACAAGAAAGCGATATTAGAATTACTTCCATAAATTTATAGAATTGGTATACAAAAAAATAAACATTTTACAATGTAATTATTTTGAAACGTGAGAATATAATGGCCTCCTTAATTTTATTGCTAGTCGAGTCAGTTAAAAAAAAAAAGAGATTTCTGATGAACCAGATTTTTTTAAATTAAACATTTTACTTATTTATGTAGCAAGAATTTCAAATTTTTATCAAATAATTGAACAGATCCAAAAGGAGAAACACACCACTTGAACAGGGCATTGTTGAGCAAGATTGAATTCAAATGAAACAATTTAACACAGCCGGAAATCATTCATAAATGAAATATTTATTACATTGAATAATAGTAAAATGCATAAACAGACCTTTCAACTTTTCATAATTTTTTTTGCATCGAGCCTAGGTTATGTGTAATCGGATGTTACAGTCTAGATTGTCATTTCCTTTGATTACCGTCTATCCATATCGTCATACCTAAAACATAATAGTAAGTCATCGAAATTCTATCCCCTATTACAATGACGTTCTTTTTGTGCCCTCATGGACTTTTTTCAAACAAGATGATGCCCGATCGCACGTGACACTTCTTGGTACGAAATTCTTCAGTCTTGTTGAACACTTTTTTGGGTCAGCTAGATTGACTGATCTTTCCAGCGTGCAATACATTCGGGACTGCCTGGGAAGCAATCATCTCAGAATATAGCTTATTTCACCGAATACAAATCCCCCGGAAATTCCCTTTTGGGACATTATTTGGGATCCTCATAAGTCTATGCCACAATGTGATAGCCTGTATACAGGTTAGCGTTGGATATATTCATTAATGTCCCCGATATGTAAGAATAGATTTCTGGAATAAATCTTCTGATTGCTTTGAAATTGTAGTCAGTTCTATTACTATGGATATCCATCCAGTCTGTTTTGTCATAATTCGTAAACGTCTTAAAGGTGAGACACATTTTGGGGCTTAGAGTATATGATGCATGGGTATTAAATGGAATAATAAATATATTAAAAATGAATAAATAGCTTTTTAGTGAATGTTTAGTATTGTATTGTAAGCATTCGTGTATGACGCAAATCATTTTGAATAAAATTCATTTACTTTATTATAATATAAATTGTGATTGTATTTTGAAGTAATGTAAGAGCTACTAATAAATATTTTTCATAAGTAAAAAAAAATATATCTATCTTGTTAAAACATTAAATCCAAACTTATATATATATTTACAGGTAATTTAAATTTGGACAGCATAATTCATATTAATGTTATTTTAATACCATCTTCTTAATAAAATGTTATCTTGCAAATCCTCCTATATTTATTAATCTGATATGAGATATAAAATCTGGATAATGTTGAAAATGATTTTAAAAACATATGTGTTTATTGTGTTTAGATCCTTTCATCTGACAAAAACCATGTGCCTTTAAATGTAAAGATTTTTCTTCAAAGTTTGGTGAAAGTAGTTCTTATCTGTAGTCATTAATACAAACCAAAATTCATTTCAGGTCGATGAGCGTCAAATGATTAAGTGTATTTAAGACAGATGCTGTGGCCATGAATAGGAATAATTTGTCGAGTTTATTATTTTAAAAACAATTATATTTAGGACTATAAGCTCAAGGTAAGAACAAAAAAAGGTTATTTTGCAACACTTTTTTCACACCAAATTTCCCCTTTCGATTTATTTTAAAATGCGAAGTTATCCTTTGAACGAAAGTAAAAGTTTGGACTTCATTATAGCATTGCATTGTATTTATTACTTCTCGTAATTTAGGGTTGAGTTTTAGGATGTTTCGAGATTTTTTTTTTATTTTAACTCAGATGTATATGATTTTATATACCTGGAGCAGAATCAAATTTCTGTACCTTTCATCTAACAATAAGTATGAATTTCAATATTCTGAAATATAATCCGCCTTTCAAATACTCTATTTCCCTATTTTTTTATTTTTTTTTTATTTTCTACTGTCTTACTTTTATCATATATAATTTACCTTTAAGAATAAAGACCTTAAAATCATATTTAAGAATTTCGATACTTACCTCATGTGTAAACGATTTTGTACAGCGATTCAATTTTTTTAAAATGACTTCAAAATTTAAATAATGATAAAAATTCAACGAGTTACTTTTTTATGAAATAACACAATACAGTCCAATAAACATTTTCATATACAGTAAATAAATACAGTTGCGTTTCATTTGTTGGAGTAATATATGAATATAGTTTCTATTAAAGGAAATTATTTGCGATAAATAAAGATTTATTCATGAAATACCTTTTACAAAATAATCAAGTAATCTAAAGAATGAAACAAAAAGAAAATGAGATTTCTAACCTACCATTGTTCTTCATCATCAAATATTACCGGAGAGACTCGAAACTAAACTAAACCCTTATACATAGTAGACAAATTTAATGAAACAATATGAGAAATGATTGCCATTCATAATTTCTATATGCTTCAACCTTTCATGCGTTAATAAAACATGTACAAATTATTTCCAGATAATGTTCCTTTATAACCTGTGTAATTTCTTTCAGCATTAATTCTGAAACTTATATGAAGCTTCTTAAATCTATGATCAGTTTTATCATTTTTGAAAGATGCTGGTTCTGATTTCTTTCTCTGGGATAACTTCCCCTTATTCTTAAGTAACAAACAGACTTAATGTCGTAAGCTTATAACAGTTGTTTCATATTTATAATAGATCGGTATGTATCCGAAAAGAAAAGTTAACAATCCCGTTATATGTGGAATTGTCTTTTAATTCAAACGATAGCATGAAAAATAAAATAATTGAAATTTTAGAAATCACTTCTATAATTTAACCACCCCGTCTCTGCAGCGACCTCTATATTAGAATATGTGTTCTTTGAGAAAAATATTTGCGTTATGTAACTGGAAAATTGAGCAGATTTCTTGATAAATGTCTGCTTCTTTTTAATGTGTGCTGTAAAATGGATACATTTCTTGACACCGGTTTCCAGTGATTTTATGAAATCCATGAAGTTTATTCTTTGGTGGATGAGCTATTATGATACCGTAAAGACTTAAGTGTCAGAATATTTTGGATGGGAAATAAATACACATGATAAATAGAGAAAAATGTGTATAAAACATATTTGTTTTCCCAAACCTTGATGATTGTGCTAAATTCAAATAGAAATTTTAACCGAAGAATGAAATATGAATGTGTTTCCCATCACTTTGATAAGGAATAGAGTAAATAATGCATTCCTCTAAAAAGGGTTTATGGTGACGTCCAACGTTTAGAAACAATTTTTATGGAATATATGTAGCACAATAATAAAGAAGTTTTAAAACGATTATCTGAGATGGAAAAAATATTATATCTTCCGGAGGTTTTCAGAAACAACAGACGCATTTCTAATATTTAAAGAAAATAGTTAGAAATCGTAACTCACATTTAATAGATATATCATACAACTACTTATTTAGTTTAATTTAAATCGTATTGAGACTGTTTCTGCATTTCCTTTACTTATTAAATATTTAATAAAATTTATAGAGCGTACACTATTTGAAAACAAATACGTTAGAAAAAGAAAAGTTGTAACTGTGAGTGCGGGAAGAATTTGCAAATTTAAGGAAGTAGACAGAGTTGCGAAATTTGAAAAAAAAAGGAAAGTGTTGACAAGTACTGTACACCCGAAATGGCTCTAATAATTATATTGGGCCCTTACTTCTTTCATTCTAATTTATATCGCTGATACTCTGCAAAATTTGAGTAAATAGTCAATTGTTTTTCTTTCCCTGTGTGAGTGAATATTTCTACACTTTGTAAAATTTTAATTTGTAATTGCCTATTTAACCAAAAGAAGTGGGCAATGAAAATGAACTGATCACTTCTATATCATTTCATCAACGAAGTCCATAAAACGAATATATATATATATCTATATATATATAAGCGAAATACCACTGACTGACTCATCACGATATCTCTAAGACTATACAACCGATTGACTTGAAATTTGGTACAGTTACTCATTTTGCAATGTAGACGCTCACTAAGAACGGATTTTATGGAATTCTTAACCAAAATGTAGTTATCATCGGTTAATCTTTTCTTACCCATCGGTTATGTCATTTTGGCGACTTTATCGCCAAAAATTACATGAACAACGCCAAACGGAATATATTTTTTTAAATGTATACTGTGTATCGCTACCAATTAAGTTTACTTGCAAGATTTGCGCGTGCGAAATGGAAAAATACCAAATAATTTAATATTGAAGCGCTGATGGATGATTGGCAAGATTTTGGAGAAGAGGCTCTTTATTGCAAAATATCACCAAATATCTTCCACCGCCAAGTAGAAGCATTTCAATGACCTTGCATTGTGAATTTTAAAAAGCTATACTATGGTATCCCCAGCTGATTTCGCTCGCCAGCTGATTTCGGTTTTGCTGAGCAAACGATAATTTTTATTGTTGTGGAACCTAGAAGTAAGTTTTAAATTTATGAGAAAAGTATTTTATTATTAATAATGATTGATAAACTACATTTGTAAATCTAAACGCAATCTAACGAAGATATTAAAGTTGGCTTTTAACAAATGAATAATAACGGTATATTATTCATGTCATTAATATAAAAAAAAATAAGTAGCTGTCCAAATATTTATTTTGATGTATGCATTAACTGTAACCTAATGAAAACATTATGCAAAAGTTTTGTTTTTGTATTTTGGCAATTTTTAGTTTTTGTTTTCTAGGAAATAAACGTTTTTGTTTTTTTTAAAATGGCTGGATATTTTATCGTTTTCAGAATACAGAATTATTTTTAATGATATGATTTTTAAGAGCTATTCTGTCTGTTCAAATACAGTTTTAGATATGCTGCTAGAGTAAGAGTTATCCCTTTGTAAAAAGAATAACGCAATACGGGTGACTTTCTGCTAAAATTTTTTATTATACTTTATCATTTTATAAGTATTTTTTGTTGAATTTTTAAATAATTTGATTTTAAAAAATTAATTATATTTTTTAACTTGAAACGTATTTCATTGTAGGTTAATACAAATTGATTTTTCATATTTACTTATCAGTTATAGTTTTTAATAATGGATGTTGAATATATTTGGATAGATGGAATACCTACTCCTTTCAAAGTTTTTAAAATTCTTGGCGACGGAACATGTTTATTTTCGTCTCTGTCTTTGCTGGTGTTCGGTGACGTATCGATGGCGTATAAAATGAGAAATATTATCGTTTCTCACATGTTTAACAACTGGTATCGATTTAAATGCTACACTCAAATGCTATCTGGTGCTCATTATAATACTAACGATTTATATTTTACCGAAAGGTGTAAACCAAACACGTATGGATCTATTTGCGAAATTATGGCGTTGGCAGAGCTATTTCCCAATCAGTTCGAAGTGTATCAAGGCGTCTGCCTTATAGCTTCTGTTGGTGAAACAATTCAGAGGGAAAAAAAAGATTACGTTTTACGGGAAACTATGATAGTGGACATTTTGATGTTTATATTGAAATAGTTGGATTAACAAATAGAAGTAAAGTTAATCTTGGTGATGATAATGTGAAACAAAATGAAGAAAATGTGTCATCTTTAGTGTTTCAGCCTCAAGAAAATGTATCTATGCTACTTTCAAAGACTCAATCAATATCTAACATTGATTTTTCAAGTTCAAGGGAATCAATTATTAATGATGTAATATCTCTTCAACTAAATAAAGGTAAAAGAAATGAAGAAAAAGATTCGCAAATTCAATTAGATATAAACAAGTAAGACCAGCTGCTACAAAATATATTCAAAGTCATCCTGAAGAACATAGAGAAGCTGCTTCAAAATATACTAAAAGCCATCCTGAAGTACATAGAGCGTAAGAAAATACTTTTCTAATACCCCCCACGTGAATCAGGCAGCTGTAATTAAATACAATGATAAAAGATCAAAAGTTAATTTAGCGCCATGGACTTCCAAAAATTTGTCTGGTTTTAAATATGAAATTGAAGTAGTTTAATAATAACATTGCCAGCTTCTTTACAGAAGAATCTCATTTAACGCAGAGTATGGATCAATGGTCTGATTCTCTGCTTATGTGGAAGGATGGTTGAAACCAGCCTGATAGATTGTGACACATACTTACGCAGAGACAGTAAGGCCTTGCTCCGAAGATTTTAAAGTATCAATTAGGTTATATATATATATATATATATTGTTACGAAAAAGAATTGTCCGAGTGTTAGTGGAATAACAGTTCGACAAAGCAGAAG